>JAUZNC010059739.1:8083-34382 GCA_034780395.1 Vannuccia rotundouncinata | reverse complement strand
AAATAAATATAATTTGTTAAATATTTAAAACAATTTTTGAATCAATAAAAATTTAATAATCTATGAAACTTAAAATATAGAGATAAATAAATAATAAAACTAAAAATGAATCATTAAGTACCTACTTAACAAAAGTTTCTGCTATAAACTTTTATCGTTGTTTGACAAAAATACAAAGAAAGAAAATGTCGAAAATCGATAATTATTATTTTACTATAAGAACTTGAAATATTAATTTACAACGTGCACTGGAAAGATGACTAACTTATTTCTCATTTATTGTATACTATACGTCAATTTATATTGCTCTTATCGTTCTTTAACAGACAACTTAAAATCGGTGAAAATGGTTTTTAATAAGCTGTCTAGTTAAATTTTAATCCCTTCGGGAAAACGTACACATTTCATTAATAAAACCACACCCTTTATTTTTCTACAAAAAAGCAAACACCCATTGATACCAATTTTTATTTTGTTCTACATGGTATATCTTTTTAATATTTTAATAGATATTTGGAAAAGTCAAGTTAAAGACTTACATTTGTTAACCACGTTCAGCAGCTCAATAAGCATTCTAAGACGGATTGTTTTGTAGCAATGATTCAATTTTATAAGATTAAATAATTATCGTTTTGTTATGTTGACCTATATTGATCTAAATTTGTCTACAATACCTATTTTTTTAAATTATCAAACATTTCTTAGAATAAATTAAGTATATTGAATAGTATTGCTTTATAAATATAGAATATTTCAACACACCCTTTCTAAAAATAGAAAACAGTCATTTATTGTGAATAATAGTCCCAAAAGAAATCATGCATTAATCATTTTTTAACACATGCTAATTTCCATATACCTACTGTAAATACTAAATATTATTTATGTTAACTGAAACCTTTTCAAATTATAGATATTATAATTTTGTGTAAAATCAGTAAAATGTGTATTTAGTATTCATTATTTTTTTTACTCATTTGCCAAACTAATCGATGAACGACGTTTCGGTTTCTGTATGAGGCGGGCCTGATTCCTCAGACTGATGCAGACGACTGAAGGTCGAAGTCGGCATGGCTCTCCATCAACTTGCATTGGGATACTCTTTTGTGTTGCCAACACCGCTTTGTGACATTGACAGAGGCGTTCGCCATGCCCGCCCATCTGTAGAGTAGCCTGTTTACGCGTGAATATAAAAATGTTATAAATTATCTTCAATTAATAGATTTGTACATTGAGTTTTTTCTTCATTATAAGATTATTAATTAAATAGTAATTGAAGAAATATTAAATGCAATATGACTTCGGAAATGTTGGTTTAGATAGAATTGAAATTTCTGAGAATAGGTTTCTAGATTTAAAATGTATGTATTTTTACATTCTTGATGAAACAGAAGAAATTGAAGTAACACTTCTAAAAATTTGAATAATATGGTAAACTATAAATTTGAAGATTTAACTATAAAAAAGGGACTACGATTGAAACTTTAGTATTTCGAATATTCTTACCTAAATACATCATACTAAAATATTTAAATCGATTATATAAGTATTACCCTATTTCTAATTTTTAATAAATAATCTAAATTAAAGTGCAGCTCATATCGATTTTTAACAAACCTCTTAAAATACAAACTCAGTCCTAGGGTTATCAACAAACGAGATCATATAAGTAAGTATTTGAAAACCTCGCAAAACTTTGAAACTGTATACTCTACTCTTGACTCCAAAGCAAGTACCTATCAAACACAAATTGAGTCATGGTAGCCTAAAATCAGTAAATAATAAGGAAGTTACCAGTGACGTCGAAGTGAAACCAATGACCTCGAGATAACCATCATCCATCCTCTGTGGTTCATAGCCCATACTGTAAGTTGGAGTACCCCATGGAGCCGTTCCGGCGCTGTATCTATAAATAAAGAGTGGTTAAGCAAAGCTCAAAGACAATTCAATGTATATATAATATCTTCTTATATAAAATATATGTGATATATATTATTGAATAATGTAAAATAATAAATTGAAATAAGATGACACTATCATTCTATATATACACTTTTGATTTAGTATTTTCTGCAATATATTTGATTTTAAATTATGAATTGAAAATTTATTAATATCTGTCACCTTGAAATATTCAAAAACAGAAGACAATGAAATCGAAGATCTCGTATTCTTGGAGTCATATCGACGCCATCACACTGGAAATAAACGCATATATCATCCAAATGTTTCCTTATCTCCAAATGTAATCTTTAATATATATATATATATATAGAGAGATGACAAATTTTGTCATAAAACATGTTTTTTTCTGAGATGAATGTCCAAAAACCATAGAGAATTAAATCGATAAGAAGAATATATTTATATATCTGCAAAAGGAATGGCTTTTCAATTGACCTAAACCAAATATTATTCGAACATTATCTTGTCACTTTCACTTTACCTTTTTTATAATTAAACTATTGTTTTTTTAGTTTTTTCATTTTTAAAAATTTGATGCATTTATTACACAATTGTTAGGTAAATACACTAGAACTATATTTTGTAAGCGCAAACGTTTTAACCCAATTTACTTATATTGTGGCAATTAGAATGGAGGATTCAGAAAAAAACTAACCTATTTTAAGAACAAAGAAAGGAAAAGAAAAACGATTTTCTCATATAGAAATTTCGGAACAACACTAAAAGTGACTATATCTTCTAACTCACGTGTAACGTAATATGATCACATAAATCTCTCCAACTACGTTTTAACAAATCTTTTCCGCCAACCTGCAAAAAAGAGGTTTATAAATGTTTACTCGATAGGATAAAGTAGGGTAGATGAGAGGGGGTAGCAATCGCCAAAAAGAATAAAAATTTCATTTATGACAGAAACACAAAATATAAAAAGGAAAAATGTTTACCTAACCATTAGCTATTTCCGAATCGCATGTTTAGTCAACACAAATTCTTTTTACTTTACCTAATAGGAGTTTTATAATTTGAAATATATAATATATATATATATTTAGTTTGTTTAATAAAGTTCTATGGTAATTTTTATATCAAGGACACAATGTTACAAAAATATATCACAATTTTTACTTACACCAGCAAAAAACATCTTGTTACGTAATCGACTATTGAACTTCTCGGGTTTGGCTTCTATAAATATAAATAATTAACACTTGCATTATATATTTTGGTGAGCAGTTTTTGGAACTGTTCTGTAACTCAAATATTTTATTTAACATTTAGAAAAGTTCTTAATTATAGTGTACAATTATATGTATACACACAGTTTACATTTTAACAACTATTATATCTTATTATTATTATTGTTTTAGTTTTCACTTGAAATGAACAAAAAGCTAAGGGCAATATCTTCAGTATTATGATTAATTTTTTAAAAAACAAATTTATAATTTCCATTAAAAACAACAATTTTAGTTGTTTAATATTATTATAAGTGAGTCACCTCGAGATTCATGAAATTCAAGAGCTGCCGAGGCATCTGCTCCTAAAGAAAAGTAATTATTGAAAACGTCAAGAGGCAATGTGGAGGTAGATTCTTTATCTATTTCTTCACCGGAGGTCGATTCAGGTCCTATGCCAGCGTGACTTTCTACTGTCAAATTCCATCTTAGAAATGAAATATACATATGGTCTGGATCAATGTATAGACTAGTGTAACTAAGAATATTTAGTTTTCGATGTATTTTGTACATAACCAGTAAGAAATGTTAACAGAAATAATAGATTTTAATTAAATTAAAAATTTAAAGAAGCCGTAAGCATTTCGTTTTTAATATTATTAACAAAATTAATTACACTTAATTAAAATATATTTAATTAGCATAGAGTGAGATTAATTTATATTTTAAAATGTAATAAATTAATAATGGATGTATTAGCTTGTAATTTTCTGCTATAAAAGTTCCAGTATTTCAATGTTTGTTTCGTGGTCTGACGGAACCTTGTTGATGTTTGAATTCCTGAAAATCTTCGTTTTCATGTTAATTTATAACATGTTGCTCATACCCGATACTGACAACATTGTCTCCTACCCAACTAGTGGTTGTAAACAGTCTCTGAATTTCAGTATCTTGTAATGAAAAGCTTGAACTTGGGTAATGGGTAATGAACTTGAACAATGGGTAACCAGACTAATGCAAAAATATACCATTCTTAATGTTTTAATGTGTTGTAAAATATTTGCGTTCTATAAATAGAATGCTAAGCTATTTAGCATAAAACTATTATACAATTTGACGAACAAATTTCAACTAAATATTTATACAAATCCTTCGTATATGATGGTTTTTAATTTTTTACAAGCTATTTTTATTATAATTCCCTAACATAATTTATTGTGCAATTTATTATTCTAAAAATGGAAAAATCTTAAGAAATAAAATAATAAAATAATACATTAATACAAAGGACGCAACAAACTAGCAACAAATGGTATACAATGGTATAAAAAAAACGTTTAATCTTTCGATGTCTCTTTTGCTTTTGATATTGTTATTGTTTATAATAGTTTTATATTTGTAATAATCATAATAATTATTTTTTAATTTTCGCTAATACTTTCCATTCATATATACACAGATAACTGCTGTGTATAATAATCAACTGGGAAAAACCAATGTTAAAGATTATAAACAAGAATCAAAAGGAGAACGTTTCGTAGATGTTGAAAAAAATTTCCGTGTTTTTATTAATTATATATATAAATATTGTACCCAAATTTAAAAGATAAAGGCAGCTTTATCAAATAAATTATAATTTAAGCCACAAAAATGAAACTATTACCGATCCAATTGTAAAATTTTCCCTTCTTCAACCGAAGACAGAACTTTGGACAAAGGCTCGTCTGTGTAACTCTAAAATGTTAGAAAAAGAACATTGTAACATTTTTTCAAATTATAAATAATCAAAAATTAACATTAACATTTTCATTATTATATAGCTACATAAAGAAAATCGATATGTTATTAAGTTCAGCTTCTTCTAATCAGAACGTTAAAGAAAACCTAAAAACGTTAGAGATTATATATATATTATTTCTAAAATAAATATCGTTTAATTAGTAAGTCAATTAGTAATTCATTCTCTACATGATAGCATGATATTTGTACGGGGAAAACCATTTTTTAATTGACGTTTTTTCCGAATGCCTTATATTTGTATTTCAAACAATGAATTGAAACGATTCAATTAAAATATTCTTCCAATGATCTATGTATACATTTGTTTTTTATAACATTTTCATGGTTCAATTAATATATATTACGCACGTATATGTTACATCAAATTTGATTAAAGTATAAGTTTAGATTTCATAAATAATCTTCCAGTGTATTATAGTTCATATTGAAATGTATCTTTGATGCACTTTGTAATTACATGTGATTGTTAAGCGCCTCAGACATCATTCATTTGATCTAGAGGCGCTTTATAAATATATAAGTATAATAATAATAATAATATAAACATCAACTGTTTCTTTTGATAAATACTGCTTGATATAAGTTATAAGTTATAAAATATTATATATTATTGCAAAGTATTAAATAAAAATTCTGTAACCAACTTCTCTTTGAAATATGTTTTAGTTTACACAACACTAGATAAATGCGTTACTATCAATCGTTTTCCAAAATACTGATTCTGAAAACATGGTTGGGATTCTGGAAACACTCAATACCTCCCAAAATTAACAAATAAAAAGCGTTAAAAAGCAGTAATTTGCACATGCATACCGTCTATCACAACCAAACATCTTCCTAAATGTTTTATAATTTCTTTAAATATTATCTTTGTAGGCGAAGATAAAAATTCTATATGTTACGATTTACATAAAGCAATATATACACGTAATCCCAAAATATCAGATTCAAAGGAATTTCCATGATTGCTTGAGTATCTTCATTTGCTAATTTCTGTAAAATATTTTTTTAAACAGGTTGTTTTAACTGAATTTATCGACAATAAATTACATTTTATTCTTCATAATGACAGACCCATTTTTGTCAGGTCAAAACATCTTGGTTTCGTGATACTGGTCTTCAATTAAGTCTGGAATTAGTCTAATTGCAAACAATCTTCTCACCTAAATAAGTCTTTCGTTTCCTACGTAGTAATATTTTAAGCAACAACATAATTTTCCTAATTGTAAAATGTAGGAGCGTCAAAGTGAAATATAAAAGTTTATTAATTTGGTGTGTTTTATGTTTGACCCCCCAATCATAAAGATGCGATTAAGTCTTATTCGAATAATCTCTCTTTAGTTGAAATATATTTTGGAATTATTTTCCTAATTAATTTTAAGGATTGATCGAAAATTATTTTATCAACACAAAACACAAATTTAAATATAATTTTGTGAAATAAATAAAAAAAGACAATCCCTTCTTCCAAAATATCACATTTATTACATTTGTTATTTCTTATTTACTTATTGCATTATTTGCATTATTTTGAAAATATTAAAAACATTATTAAAATATTTTAAAACGCAAATAAATAGCAGTACTCGGAAACCCATTAAACGCATTCTAAACACAGAACAAATTGTAAATGTTTTTCATTCTCCACAATGTTTAGTCTATATTTTGAGTAAGTTTAAATTCACAAATGATAGTTTACAATGTAATTAAATTTATTTCTATTTATTTTCGTGTTTTTAAAAGTTAATCTGCATTAATGTCTTATTTCTTTCTTGCAAATTTAGTATATAACAACAGGAATTACAAATCATTGTAAATATACAAAAATAAAATAATGATAGAGCAACATAAACTGTTTTGTTGCTATCATGAGACATTGTTAATATGTTACATTTGCTGTCACTTATAATAAGTAATAACAATAACAATAATTAGTAATAACACTGTAATATTCCCAAATAATTTTTATGAAATAATTTTATAGAATATGAATTATTTTACTTTATAATTTCAGCTCAAAAAAATAGAGATTCATAATTTTTCCGTTATTTAGTAAAACTCGACGCTGAATAATATTACTATTTTTAATATTTTATTTGTCTGGTTGAGACTACATTTTTTAGAATTTAGTTTCAACTATAGTATTTTAAAAAATATTTCAAAACCCTCAAGGTCAAACTTACCGCTCCCCATTGAATGGTTCTAGCCAAATCGTTTCCAGTGCCAAGGGGAAGTACCGCACACGCCGGAAAGGGGTTAATACCAAGAGCATCAATAACTGAAAGTATCCAACCAACTGTACCATCCCCACCACAGGCAAGTATCCGAAGATTCGGAACTTTTCGAAATAATTCCAAGCTATAAGTATAAATTTATTAAAGTCCATTAATTCTACTATGTAATGATGTCTCTTTTGCACAATACGTTTATAACAAAAACGAAGAATTTATAAAGTCTAAATTTGTCAGCGAGACTTATAACAAGTGTTTAAATTTATTTCATGGTAAAAATAATTAATAGTTATTAATAAAAAAAATATTAAATAAAACATCAATTATCTCAAAGATCAATTATGACAACATTGCAATAATATTACAGAGAAATTTCTAAAAATGTTACAGAATAATGTTGAAGAATAAACAGAAAATCAAATAATATGAACAATTTTTGGTTAGTATGTATGTTACATTTTAATTGAGTTAGCTTTGGGAATGTAAAAGTATCAAGAAGTACGAAATATTGCAATAAACTCTATAATCTATAATGACATCGAAAAACATTGTACCCGTGTTTCAATTCAATTTATAATTAAACAGTGATTTATAAATTTGATAAGCAAACGATATTCCAAGGAGCGAAGACGGTTGCAACATTTCTTTCCAACCTTATCAATTTTCAAAAAGTGTGTTTGTTTTCGAAAATATAGTGTGGAGAAAACACATAAACAAATATGTTACAGTAGTACAGTATATAATACAAAACGTTTAAATAACTATATAGCTCAATGTTTTATTGATTTATGGAGTAATTTTGAAATTTTGATTAAATTATATAATTCAATTATGATATTATGAAAATATGAAATAAATAGAAAATACTCTTTATTTTTACTAAATTGATAATCTTATATTTATCAAAATCTTCTAGTATTACGCTAACATTAAAATAATAAATTTGTATTAATAATGTTTCAATTTATATATGTAAATTTACATATATAAAGAGATATTAATAGAAGTATAGAAGTAGAATTATCCAGTTTAAAAACGAAAAATCTGATAGTATACTTCTATACTTTACAATTTCTAAAAATAGAATTTAGCAAAACGAATTCTAGTCATCAATAAATTACACCAGTCATGCGTTAGTAGGAGAAAACTTGTCCCATACAGCGTTCAGTAATTTGCGTCAACGCCTAACTTTTCAGACTACACACACTTTGAAATTTTGTTAATAATGTCATTGTTTTAATTATTTTGTATCAATATATTTACAAAGTTATAAAATTCTTAATATTGTTATTGTTATTCTTGTTCTTATTCTTATTCTTAGTTTTTAATTTGACTTATTATAATATTAAAATGCTTAACTCTATAGTTAATATATTTTGCATTGGTTTTGCAATGGTTTGCGTAAAAAAATATCTATGTATTAAAAGTCATTGTTTAATTGACAACAAAATGTATTGGTGTAATCTTAAAAACAGCTAATTAGACGAAATAACGAACAAACGTAAAAATCCAAAAGTATCCATTTGGACTCAGTTTATTAAATGTATAAGGTTGCGCTTTCTCTGCCTCAATATAATTACAAACAGATTTATGTATATCAGTGTACTATTTACCTACATATTATGCATTTCAGGTTTGAAATTGTTGCAATTTTTGTTAAAATTTGTACCGATTCTCATTAGAACAGCTTTGTTGAAAAGTTTGTAAATAATCAATTATGTAGAGGAAATTATGGGGAGTGGGAAGAAATATTTGTATTTAAAAACAATATTTTGAGGATGTGTGTTTCAGTTTCCAATGTCGTAATTGACATTAAAAAAATAAAAATAAAGCGAAAGAACAGTACAGTTATTGTATCTACATATGTGCCATAAAATGAAATAAGGCCAAAAAAATGTAGTAAAAAAGTTAATCGATACATTTTAGTTAAGAAAAAAATTTCGTTCAGAAAGAAGCCACCTGCAGCATGCATATATATACATACTTTTTAAAATAGTAAACAAATTTCTTCGTTTTTTGTTTTATTTTTTCATAACTGTCAAAAAATTAAATTTGAAAACTAAATCAACTGTTTTTACAAATTCTTAGATTTTGTTATCTAAACTTTTAGCTCTATTTTCTTTTTTCATTCTAAACTAATATTTTATGAGACAGTGAAAAATACAGGCTTAAATAATTTTGTAATTATTTTTGAACTCAGTGCCAAACTATAAAATATTAAAATAAATAAATAATATAAAATTTTTAAGTATTCTGTAATCGACACTTACGAAGTAAAACATATATCAACGCATAATATTAACAACACTGTTGAAATAACTTCTTTTACAAACCCTTGTTTTGGACCGGCGACTGAAAGATCAAAGACTTGTCTGGGGTTGAGCAGCCACTGGAAACTATGTAACAATTTGGCTCCCTGATTGCCGCCAGATTTTGGGTTTATAAAAACCAGTACTGGTCGAATTTGCGGCGAGGGGATCGGTTTGATCACAAAGGGTGACCCGGATTTGCAGCTCTTTCGCCGTTTTATGGAGGGCTTGTGTCCACGTTTGCGCATGGATGATTTGAAGGAATTCTACCACGCGTATAGAGGAGATAATTTGGAAAAGATTAGCAATAAATAGTTGCCTTAGACATAATCCTATTTGAGTTGTAGCTAAAAGTTGACATGAAATCACAGTTGAAAGCAGCCACCTCAGAATGTACTGCATTTTGAATTTATTGGTAAATATTATTAATAACAGCAGATAACCTTTACTATCACTTTTCTAGTTAATACTTTTTGAAAATGAAGATAATATAACAAAACAAAAAATTTTAAAATAATTTAACTAAATATACAAAAAATACTATTTTTATGAAACGGTTATCACTTGGTAAAATTTTTTATTTTAAATAAATTTCCATAATATATTCTCATTCTAAACATATTTTCAAATATTTCGAAATTTAACTTAGAAAATGTACATCTAAATTGTTATATTTCAAATTTTTATACAAATTTATAATTAAAAAAATAACAGAAAAATTAATTATCAAAATTATTTGATATATAATTTATAATTTTTCAATAATATTAAATAAATCTTCATGTTACGTATTAATTAATTATTTATTAATTTATACTTATTTTAATTAATTATCTAAAATAAAATATTTTATGGTGGAAATATAAAAAATGAATATATGTATATATACAATATAATATTTTGCCAAGTTATAAAAAGCGCTAAAAAATAGAATTTATTCCAATTTTAGAAATGTATATAGTTTATTATGAATAGACTCAATTTTGGAAAAGTAAACAAATTCACGCCGTCTGAGAAGATGAATAATATATTATTATTATTATCTGAAAATAGGAAATAATAATTTATGGAACACTTTCTATCAACAAAATATGATTTTTTAAGAAAGGTAATGCTCTAGATAAATTATTAAATTTGTCAGAATGTTTTTTTTTTATATTTTCCATTTCCATTCAAATATATTTTTACTCTCAAGAGTTTAACGGCGGCCATGATGCTAAAACGAATTTGTCACAACTTCTGTGACAAAATTATTACAAAAAAGTTTAACAAATATTTTTAGTTCGGCACTTTAAATTTTTGATCATTGCCAATTTTTGAAATACATTAATGTAAAAAGAAGTGTTGTTTTAAAAATGAATAAATCGTCAAATACCACTATAGTACAAATAAATATACCTTAATGAAACTGTACAATAAGGGAAAAGCTAATCCGATTTATTCCATGTATGAAATCCTGATCTACATGTAACTAGAATATCGGATATTTCCTGTGATGAATTAAAATCAAGCACTGTTAACGGAAATTACCTCTCTATACCAGAAGTAATTATTCTGAAATCATAAGACTATTGTATTTACCGTTCGTTTAAGCAGATCACGAGATTATTATGTCTGGAGATTTTATTTTGGATTGCAATGATAGCAAATGTATTTTAGCAGGAGTATGTGTAAATGATATATTTTGATGAATAATATTGAGAACAAAATTCAGTTTTTAGTTTAGTCCATTTTATGAAAAATGATATTACATTTCATAGTTTTGACATTAAAAATAGTTTTAATAAATGTAAATTTTCATCTGTAATAGTTATATATATAGCTAGATTTTCCATCACAAAGTTAATATTTGTTTAAATAATTATGACAAATTTTTACTGAAGTTATTTACAAATAATTAATTTGTCTTTATTGAAAAATTAAAATATGTATTCCAATTATAAAAAATCTTTAGTAAACTCGTATAATTAAAAATTACAGAACTTCAACTTCAACTGACAACAATTTATAACAGAATATTGTTTAATTCATTTAATAGGTACATACATTTTTATTAAATATTAAAGTTTTATTTTTCTATATTCGTCACCATCCTTCATGGAACCTACTCTGTTTTGATTGTTCGAGCGTACACTCTCAACAGTCCACTCTGAGTGCACCATATATAAAATACCACAATAGTATGTGGTCCGTTACAGAATGACCAAGCCGGTCATAACATCAAGAAAAAAAGAATATATAGTGTTTCAGTTCCTCCCAGACGTAACTCCCACAGATCCGAATAACAGTCTTGTAGTCATCATCAGAAACAACCTCAATTTTAACAATCGTTGATTATATATAACCTCAATAGCATCCAATCGCATTTACGCATACTCGAACTGGGTACTCGGCAACGAAAAGCGAACAAAAAATAAATGTTGCTCTTATTAAGTCACTGATGGAATATCGTATCCACAATTTTCGATTCTCCCAGACAGTTTGGAAATAAAATTTTAAAGATTTCTTAAAAGCATATCGAATAATTTGTCAGTATTCAAGATTAGTCGTCCCCTCTGTCCACAACTAACCCAGCCTCGAAGGAAACGTCAGTCCAGGAACTCATACACCAAGCGCAATAACAAGCCTATCCTCTAGTTATTACATTTAGTACTAACTAAACATACCACTCATAAGACATATGCTATATTTCGCACTACTTTGCATTACGTATCTAATTTAATATAATCTTATATAAAAATAGGTTCTGCTTGCCCAAGGGGCAACTTACCCGTTTAGGAATCTTAATTATCCATGACGGTGGTATACAAATTGAAGCATGGATACCCATAGAACACTCTTCATTAATCTGTTGCATCATAAAACACGTTATCTTATTGTGGTAAGCTGTCTTGCACCAGGAACAGCTAATTGCAATCACATCCTGAAAGAAAAACAAAATGATCTTGATCTTGATATTTTGTCGATTCTTTTAAAAATTCAAAGTAAGGCTCTCTATACTAAATTAGGAACAAAATCTAAATCTTATCTGAATTCGCTGATGAAAATATTTTTTTGAAGACAACCATTGGGGAGTTGAAATAAAAAGAAATTAAAATCATGTAAAGTAGTATTGTTTCATGTTAAGGATGTTAACCCTTCAAAGGATGTTTAGGTTGTAAAATATAGCGGTGTGTGATTTGAGTCAAACAATTTCAACATTAACAAGAGATTACCTCACAATTATTCTATTATAAATATATAAATTGGGGTAATCAATAAAATTGTTTTGGCTGTACAAATTGAAGTTTATTAAATAAAATCTAAAGCTCTTTAAAAACTTATTATTTTGTAATGATACAATATTTTATTGTATAAAAAATATATTTCACCTTGTTGTTAAAAGGAAACTTCTGCAGAAATGACTGAAATAATAATAAATGTAACAATTTATTTATATTTATAAGAAAAACGAATATCAATTGTGTACGTAAGTTATATTGGTTACTCTTTTTAAGTTTTATTTCTCTGCGTATTTTCTTTATATTATTGATAACAATTATTCTTGATATATTTTTCAAACTGACGTTTGAAATCAAAAGCTAAGATTTATTTTTTGTATTTTAAGAAATATTTAATTTCGAATTTTATAAAAATAGTTTCTTTGTTTTTACGTATTAATAAGTCATTTCAAAATATAGTGTATTAGCAAAAACTTGAAAAAAAAATTTTAACTTACCTGTTTGATATTTTATAATTAAAGAAAATTACGACATGACATTTATTTGAGGAATCTTATAGATGATAAAATAATTATTTAACTTCAAGTACTTATTAAACATTACATATTAATCCTCTTATACAGTAAGACAATTATCTAGAGAATACAAACACTTCAATACACATAACATAGATGTAACCTCACCTTTCCACACTGTTTGCATCGACCTTCCTGCCGTCTTCTGTGGACCCAATGGTGACGATTATGTTGCTTTAAATTAAATAGATTGGACATTTAAACTTGTGGTCATACGTAAATATTTAATTTATATTTACTAAAGAATAATTAAATACTAATTTGATACTATTTAAATATTTACTGAAGAAATCATTTTATTAAATAATAAGAAAAATCAATAAGCTAACGAAAATTTTTTTTCACAGCTTACACAATTTTATATAATTTGATTTTTGAATATGACTGAGTGAATCAGACATGTTCACATTAAATCTAAGTAAAAACGGCTTCAAAATTAATAAATTCTACTTTTAAAAATAGTTTATTTAAATTTTATTTATGCATTATTTTATATGCAATTTAATTAATTTTTTTATTTCAATTATATTTAAACAACATAATAATGCTTAACTGTACTAAATAGGCCCATGCTGGGATATATTTAAAGGTGAACATAAACAAAATATCAAAACTTATTATAAAGATTGGTATAATCAATCAGTTATACAAATTATATTAATTTAAATATTTTTCTTTGTTAAGTTGTCTTTGAACAAGGTGTCTAATATATATATCTAATTTTTTTCCTACTTCGACATATTTTCCATCTCGGTACGTTCGAACACTAGCTTCGCGGAATGTTGAACGACATCGGAAGTTTATCTGAAATTAAGAAAATATTGCACAATTGCTAAATAATACATTTTTTAGAAAAGATTTATTATAATAACATTAACTATTTTTTACGAAAATTCTTATAACGAAAATCAATAATTGAATAAAGTAGAATTGAGGAAGAATATGTATTCAAGCCGATGACACAATTGATTGATCACTTTACATTGTGTGTTCAAATCATGGAGGAAATTAACATTTGGAGGTAATTTAATTTCCGAAAAAATTCTAAAATCGATCTAATATTAAAAAACATTCTCAAAGAAAATTCAAGTTTTTGACTTTGAGTACCTACAACACATTCCGAGTGAAGAGATTTATAATTAATTTTACATTTGGATAAATATATATTTAGTAGTATTGCAAATATTTATTGTTTAAAATTAGTTAATTAATTCAGAATATTTTTTTTAGTTTTTGGGATATTTTTACATTTACTATTAATCTATTCCGGAGCAGAATATTAAAAGCTCTTTTAAATTATTTTGAAATGTTATCTATTTAGTTGTTTGCCTTAGCTTAAAAATATCAAACCATTTTATAAAATTATTACTAAATGATTGTTGACCATGATAAACAGTTTGATAAATATATACATATAAAAAATATAGAAATCTTATGTTAACAAAAGAAATAATTTTCACTGCTTTTTATTTTCCATATACTACTAAATTACATATATTAGTAGTATAAAATCATTTGTATAAATAGATTCTCCGGACAATCATGAGAATTTGTCTGTAAAAATATTAGAAAGTATTCTTTTCTTGCTTATATATAATCCTTGAGCAGTATTATTATATATTATTACAATTAGCAATAGAACACATTTTAGTTATTCAATATAGAAATTATATATATAAACAAATTAATATATCTACAAATGTTTGTCATGTGTGTTAATCTTTAATGAGGTAAAAAGGCATTTATATTTAAATGAATTTATAATTAAAGTATAAGTATAATACACATATATTATTATAAAATAAATAAATATATATAATATATTTTTTGAAATATTTTAATTTTTAAGTAAATATAATTTTCCTAATAATTTAAAACAATAAATTTATAAGATTTTGCAAAGTATATGTTATAGAAAAAACACGTGGTAAAATGTCTTTACTAAAATTGAATACTAAGGTCATCCCAAGTACAACATGTACAGTGTTTTTAAACGATCTTGACGTAAATTATAAACATGAGAGAATACAAAAATTGATTCTAGATATGTTTATCGCTTTCCTCCACTTCTTCACAATTTCAATGTTTTTAACATAAAATGACAACTTTGAGAAAATAACATACTGTATGCATTTAACCGCTTCATTACAGTAAAAAAAGTGAATGTATTATCGAAATGATATTTTGCAATTTGAATGAATATTTGTAAAGAATGGAAAATGTCTTCCTAGTTTTTCTTAAATAAACACAATGTTACGTTAAATAAGGGACACAGATTTTTATCATTTTTTTTGCAATAAATTTTTTCTGAATAATTTTTGATGCAAAGATGCTGTCCTTCTTTAAACTCTTAATATATAATAGTTGGTAAATATTTGACGGAAACAGATTTGTCTTTGTATAATGGAAAAAGAAAAAAAGGATGTAAAGAAAACTTTTAATGTCTGAATATAATAATAATAATATTTATATATTTGATTATTTGGTTTCTGTAACAATAAAATATAAATAAAGCATATAATATACATTTATTTTACAACTTTACCTTGCTATATGGGGCTTTCCATGAAGACAAATATCTATTATATACGAAAATAACTTTTGTACATAAAGTATTTTTATTTTTACATTTAATTTATATACGAGTTATCCGTTAACTTCTCTTATAACCGATAACATACAAATATAAGAATAATAAATACACTTGTTTATTTTCTGTGAAAATGTGAAACGCCCTGTATATTTAAACGTGTCTTATGCGACTTTTGTTAATAAAAATCGCAATCGAATCATTTTAATAACTCTCCTAGCATATATATTTACTGGAAATAAATATCTATAAAGATAAACAACAAATAGCATATTTTCTCAAGACCTCATCTTTGTCATAAATAATAAATATTCCATAATGAAATATTGAAAAGTCTAAATATGAGACTACGCATATTTGTTCCCTGCTTCGTTCTAAATTTAGAGATGTTTTCACGAATTCATATTATGTTTATCTGTCTTGTAAAGGTGTGACAGTCTCAAATATATTTACTCTATTATTTTAAACAGCAATTATAAAGCTGATATTGCCCCTATACACACACACATATGTTCTAGAAGTATACCGTTTGTATAATTCGAATTCCCAAAGATCATTTTAGCTCACCTTATGCTGGTAATAAGAATATTAGATATGAATAAATAATGTACCTTTTTTCAGTTATAATATTATTTAATTAAAGATTTGCTAGCATTTTGCGCATTAAATAATTATAATGGAATTATTCTCATGAAGAAAACAATAAATGTATTCCTTCGAAACATGAATACTTAATATACCAAAAATATTTTTATCCGAATTATTAAGAAAAATTTGCAAAGGTTGTCTTCATTTATGGATATGCCCATTTATAGAATCATACTATATAGGAAAATTATAATTGATGTTCTGTTTGTCCATTAATTGGGAGGATAATGAAATACACGTATTTTAAGACTTTTTGGCTTAATCGCAAATACGTAAATCCTTACTTTTGATATAGATATTTTGTCGAATTTCTGTTTAAGAAAGGGCATAATGCACTTTCTTTAGTTTATATGATATGTGTCTATACATGTGTAATCTAAAAAATAAAAATAGTTAATACAATTTTGTAAGAAAAATATTTTTATATATAGAAGTCAATTAGATTCTTACACTCAAGCCATACACATTGTTTCGTGATTTTTAACTTCGTCATAATACGAGTACGGAAGGATATAATCATTGATTTTTGAAAAGATTCAAAGCTAATATATTTAAGAAACTATATATTTTATATTCAACCCAGATAGTCTGTTTATTTTTTTCTAGTGAATTTTATTTTAATTTTGTAATATTTTTCAATGCATTACTTTTTGAAAAGATGTGTATTGTGACCCAGTTGGTTATGCAAATGACCTTGAAATAATAACAGTTTTATAATAATATATAAGATACTGTGTACTGCTTATAAATATAGATTACGTATATATAATTTAATTTTAAGGAATTTTTGCTTTTTATTTAAGTTGTATATCAGTCATGTTTTAATTAACATGATTTTGATTAGGATATTTTTATTTAGTCATATTTTTATTAACCTAACGTCAAAAATGGCCCCTGTTATTGGAAATGTTTCGGACACATTTTAAATTTTTTTTGCGCGTTACTAACATGATGCGCAAGTGTTCAAAAAATTAAACACTTATTTTATGTTATATAATATTTTTTAATTTTTGAAACACATCAGTTATATTTATATTCTTCCGAAGCCGACTAACCTTTTCTAGTTTTGGGATGCACATTGTATGTATAATTATTTTGCAAGCTGTGCATTTCTTTTTCGTACCCGCTTTCTGAAAGAGAAAAATAAACATAATTATACGAATTATTGTATTTTATAAAATTTTCACACTCAAATAATATATTTCTACTCTGAATATAATATCTATTTCAATCATGATATCTATTGCGCATTGACGTATGTAATTAATTTTTTGAAATCATAATGAACACAAATAACATACATGCATAGTGTCGTATTAATAATAATTATATGGAAGATAACCGCATAATTACTAGTATTTATTTCAGTTTCGTTATATCTATTAAATAAATAAAATTATATGATCGCAATTAATATATGTTTCATAAAAAAATTTGATACCATTTAATTAACTTTTTATTTTTGTGAAAAACATTACATATTAAAATGAAGGTTTAATATTATTTTATTCCTATAGCTATCCCTTTTTTGGAAGAACAATCATATTTTTTTTAAATAATTAATATTTTCTATATTTCTAAAAAGAAACTTTTACAAATAATAATAACTGCTGTGGTAAAAGTTTTTTAAAACAATTATAATATTCGGTTACTCCATCGAGCTAATCAATAATTCCGAACGTCAGTAGGTACCAAATCAATTATTATGTATGAAATTATGATAACGGTGGATGTCACTGACCAACGTTTTGTCAGCGTTTTAGAATCTCTATGTACAAGATTTTTAAAAATACGTAAGTTTGTTTCTAAATTTCCGAGACAATTTCAGGTCATCTGATAAAAGAAGTTGTTAATTTAATTTTAAGCGTTTCTAACAAAACAAAGATAAATTCTAAAATGAGTTTATTTACATGTGTACCAAAATAATGAGCTAGCATGGAAGGAGTACAAAACGTATTATACAAAATTATATAATGATTTCATATTGTTGTTTGCATAATTAAATAAATTTCCTTCCTACGGTCAAAAATCTGTTCAAATATATTTGGAGTATCTTTTTGCTCGAGACAGACTCAAATCGTAACTTGGATGGTTTTTAAATAAATGTTCAAAAATAATTTATTTGAAAATTATAAAAAATATTACAATAAAATCCAGATTTTATAATTGTCATTTTATAATCGGAAAAAACGTGTAAATGTCTTTACGTAAATGAAGATAACGTCATTTAAAATTAATTAAACAATAAACGGAAATGAAAACCTTGTGTATTAGATAATAGCAGCATCAACATGACATTTTATTCCAATTAAAAATTTAAAATTATTTAAGTGTTAATGTGTGCTTAATATTAAATTTAGATTTCCATTTTCAATAAACTAAAATATCATCAAAAAAACATGAAATACTTAAACAATTTAATAAAAGGTAAATCTTAAATTATATTTCAAATTGTGTTTCAAACATTTTGTTTAAATCTATTTATTAATTATACATTATTATAATCAATTGGTCTAAGTATTTCATTATTCACTTGTAATTTTTTATTATTATTTTTAAATTATATATTAAGTCTAAACAAATTTAGAATCGCTTTACATTCTCAAAACTCAACTTCGACAAATAAAATATTGATTCTTAAATAAGTAATTTAGAATAAGAAACTATATAAAATTATACAAAAGCCAAATAAAAATACATACTTATACACATACAGTAATCATTAATATATTTAGATGGATTTCTTATGTCTGATGCAATTATTTTTTATAATACTCGAATAAAGATGGCCACAATTATAACCCAAGCAAAAACCCATCACGATATTATCAAAAATATGAATAAAATACATTTTGTAACAAATTGTTTAACTTTGAAGTTCATTCTGATCATTATAATCTAAATTTTAGTCACATGCTTTCATTTAATCAAGCATGCTGTTAGGATGGGGAGTACGTATATACATTTTTCGGAATAGCGTGGATTGTTTTCTTTTAAGGGACGTTCACACAAAAATTTACAGTTGAAATTATTATAATGAAGGTGTAAAAGTATTCTTATAGTGTGAAAATTGGATTGTACTATCGGTAATAATATTAATCTTACTTTATATACTCTAAAAAAATAGTTAAAGTATTTTTATAAATATTAAAAATTAATAAAAACAAAAGTCATAGTCATCCTTTTATATTATTTTAAGTTTTCATTTCATTATTTTTACTTAAAAGACATAACTCATATAATTAGATTAAAGTTACTGAAATACCACCTGAAATTACATTACTCGCACTCAGTTAAGGTACAAACATTTCAACAATTTTGTCTCATGTGGTTAAACCGAGGTATCCTAGAAGTTCTCAGGTTAAACAACCAACTTATATAAGTCATTGATTATTTTACTTAGTTAGTCATGTTGTATTATCATGCTTGTATAAATTAGTTAAATAAATTCAATATTATTATTCTAGTTTTTTGTGTTTCGATTAATTTGTAAAATGAAACTTCAAAACATATTATATTCATCAAATAAATGCTAAATCTAAATAAAAGGTAAAAGAAAAAATATTTCCATTTTCACATTATAATAACAAAAGATAAAAAAGAAATTCCTTTAAATTCAATTTAACTGTGTCAAATTTGACTAATTAGTTTTTGTCAAACTAAAAATTATAAACTGCAGATTATATAGGTATAATAGACAAGCTATTAATATTTGCCTCAACCCCATTCCAAAACGTCTAATTAAATTGCTTTGTGTTCCTAAAAATATAAGTATTCATAATAGCTGCACACGTTTTGGCTATATGTAAGCTTCCTAGCATTGTCTGAATCTGTCTTTCCTATTCTGAAACTTTGTTCATTGATATATAATCCACCTGAAAAATTATGTAGAGAAGATGTTTTTAAAATTGAATCCATATAGTTTAATTAAAATTCTTCACAATATTTCACTATATAGGCTTTTCTACCTAAATGTAAATGCTTATATAGTTTTTAAACTGTATGAAGGGGAAATTATACAGCACAAACTCTTCAAAAATACCATTATAGGGATGTAAATTTTATTTAATTGTTAAAAAAATGTTTTCGCAATGTAGAAGCCTGCAATATTCCCGTTCGTTCACCACTCTGAGTTTGAAGAAAAAGCTCGTTCTGTAAAGTTATAATTCTGTCAAGTCTGCAAGAGCAAACGAAGGGCAAGTAAACAACAGCAAATGTGAACGAGCATAATGCTGCACCCTTTTACTTCAGCACCATAATATATTGGTATAGAGGGAACGGAAGAATAGAGGCTGTGAAATAAGGGAACGGGTTAGACCGGAGCAGAACAAACATGCTCAAATTTCCACTGACAAATTTGTACTGTTGAATTTTGAGAGACTAAAGCTCATATATGGTATACTATGTATAGCAACCATTTCTCAAATAATTTTCTTAACCAAAACCCTCTAATTTTAATATATTTTTATAAATATTTCTAATTTGCTATAATAAAGTCATTTTAATATTTTTATATATGTAAAAACTAAATATAATGCACATATAGTAACGATACACACAGCTGCATATAAACGAATAGATTTGTGCAAATGCATAATATATTTTTTAATTGATTAGCAGCCACAGGTTTCAACTAATCAATCAATTCAGCTCAATTTGCTCACTGCAAATCAGTTTGTACGGGCATTTCTAATTGCTCCTGTTACGTACTTGAACGTCTCTATATATACATATAAATAACATTTTCTAATTGATATTCTATTTAAGTAGGGAAGGAAAGAACTGGGGAACACATGCCCCAAATATAAGTAAAACTAAAGTGACTATTACATTCACTGAAGTCAGAATTTCAAAAGTGCGTTCTCTTCTCAGCCTCAAATGTTATACTGTTTTTATTTTTGTTATGCCCCATTTCTCGTATTTGTACAAATGATATTTTTGTTGATTTTTTGTAAATCGCACAATTCAGACATTCTTCCACTTATACATTTTTCTAATTCATACCTATTAATAGTTCTCCCTATTGTTTTATTTTGTATTAGCATTGATTGCGTCTGTCTTCAAGAACTTTTTAAAAGCACTCCATTCTTTATGCGCCCTAATTTCCCTATTTTGCTGTGTTTTGTTTCGTTTTTTAATAAGAACTCATTTATACAAAAATAACAAATACAAAAACATTTTGTTCAAATTACTTGCTACATAAGAAATTAATTTTTGCTGAAAATGTTAATACACACATTATTTTTGTTACTCCTAAACAAAGAATTAAACTAATATATATTTTCATATTGCTTTCTGTAAATTATGTATTCAATTAAAAAAATTATGACGTTCGTGGTTGAATCCTTATCATGTGCACCCCATTTTGGAACAGGACCATCGTCAAAAATATTGCATGTTATAGAAATATTTAGAAGACGTTAATTTTAAATTTGGTTTTAGATTATACAATAAATACTGAGAATCCCAAACACGAAAACATTCAACGATGTCATGGGAAATAATTTTGTTGAATCGTTTGAATAGGTTCATGTAATAATTAATATGGTTGTTTTTCCAATGAAATCTGTTTCCATTGAACTAGAGCAAACTTTCTTCTATATACTTCTTTTATGGAGCATCTTAATCTACTAACATTAAGCATTCTTAATGCGTATTAACGTTACTCTTCAATTGTCAGAGGCGGCTGCCTACAGAACCCACTTAATGTCGACACAATCGGTAAGATAAATCATGCACATTGTCTTCCTCGTAGACGAAAGAATTAGAAATTAATTCTTAAAATACAGTGCTTACAGAAATAACGAAATTATTGCTGAATTGAGTTTTCTATGACATCGATAGCACAAAACAACAATAATGTGTCCAGATTGTAGATATTGTCCAAATTGTAGATTATTATAGAAAATTATGTAGATATGCTAATTCCGTTTTCAACTATTTCACTCATTAAAGTAGGTATTTCAATGTAATTTAGACATTTATTGTTTTATTAATTAAAATATAAGAAATCTACAAAAACTATTTTACTATCATGGTTTAAATCTAATGTTTCACATTAAAACAAATTTGGAAAATTATATTTATTTTGATTTTGATGATGATATTAGATTATGTAGCCTATGCATTTTTAGTTGTAAATTTACATTTCACTACAAAATTTTGATTTCGTCTTTATTAATTTTCATCCCTTCAATATAAGAAAGAATTTATTCAATATGTCTAAGCATTTACAAATATGATAATTTTTTTAGAATTCAGGTGTAAAACCGTGTAAATGTAAAATTAGGCTTTCAAATAGATTATTTATATATTTAATTAAGCCTTTAATTATACGACGAAGAAAAATGAGTTGAATGTAAGGCTCGTTGCATGTTTCTTTGTAATTGAATTTACATTTTAAACAACCGCCGGCGAACACAGTTCTCTTTCATGAATCTCTTTGTGGTTAATTAAAAAATGGGGATGATACAGAGTTGTCGTGCATTTATTTATGTTTGAAATATCAGTTCAATATATTCACCAAACAAAATCGACTTTGCACATCAAATGCTTTGTAAATGTATTTACATAATCCTCATCGCGAAACACTCTATAACGATAGAAATTATTACAGCAATTGTAATTATAAAGTAAATAAATCAAAACATGTTAAAAGGATGAAAGTATGATCATTGCCTGTTAGATACAGATACTGAGTGGAATACATTTCTGTAAAATACAGACAGGTAGCAGACACATAGTTTTACTTGTTTTTGGTTTAGGTTTGATATGTACAACGTTTTAATATACTATATCACTTTAAAATGTAGAATTTTGACATTATGTTTTTTACACTATACATAACATAAAAGGATTGACATATTTTAAAGTGCAAATTCATTTTTTCGAACGATAATATAATATAATATTATTAAAAAGCAATTTTAATTAAAAAAAATTATGTATACTATTTTGAATAGTAAGTGGTTACGTTTAGAATGTGAATGTATAATAGTTTAGTATTACAGATGTATAGACCCATTTCTTTGAATATGTAAATTTGTTTATATTATTTATCTAGACCGGCAAACTGATCAAAAAAACGTCCAGAGCGCATTTTAATTATATACGGTATTAATTACGGTATGCAATCAATATTATATATTTTAATAGGTTTTGTTCATTATATATTGATTGAATACTTTCTTAATAACGAAACTATTACCGTATATATTCGAAATGGATTAATAACTCCCCTGAATTTCGTATTGATTATCGATATAGATAAATTCCTCCGCGGACGTTTATTACTATATTGAATATTGGTCAGTTTGCCGGTCTAGATAAATAATATATAAGTGATTGATATAGACATACATCGATACATAAATATCTACTGATGGATTATTATATATTGATTGGTATGTATTGAATAATTCAACCGCATGAGATAATACAAATCGATTAATTTTAAAATCCTTCATATGAAATTTGAACAATGAGATAATAAATAGATTTGAATAAGACTATATTAGGAAATATATATGCATGCAATTTAGAATATAACGAATATATTTTTGTTATTAACACTAACTATATAATATATCCTCATGGATTACACAGAAAATTGGTGTTAAGAAACAAGTAAAGCTAAACATAAATTTTCTTTCTCTCTCCATCCCTTCCTTGACGCTTTTTCAAATGCCAAGATAATACGACAGATTATATACGTGCACATTTCTTGACTGTATTTTAAGCTCTTCACTCAGAGAAGACAGAGGATAAATAGATCTACGCCCCATAGCAGATTATTTAAGTACTTCTCCTGAGAAAGCCGAAAATCCAGTCTTCTTTGTGAAAATCCTACTTCCGTAAGCAGCGCAGCTCGTTCCGTCCCATGATCAATGAAATAAGGATGGTACTTTTAGAATGCGCATTCACGTAGGCGTTTCTAAGTAGCCTGCTCTCCGTTCTCAAATGCAATCATTCAAATAGCCTATTATTGTTTTCTTATTGATTAGGACTCAGAGTACGTTACATAATAAAAGTAAAAGAGGAGTATAGGATTGTATAGTAACTTAAAAAGAAATCTAATGTCATATGGTAGCATGACTACTCAAATAGAAGGCTAATTAAATATACATAATGGTTGATAATCATAAAATAAATGGCTTTTATCTAGAAGATCAATTGTAATTTAAAGAAAGACAAAAGAGTATTAGTGTGAATGATCATACACGTTTGATATTCAACAAGAGCTGTGTTGTTAATATACGATGGGGGGAGGGGGTATTTAAATTAAAAAATTAAATTAAAACCATCTTTTCTTGTTATATTTAATATTCATCTAAGTACATTAGAAAATAAGGAATAAAATTTAAATCTACACCACCATTATGAGTAAAAAATTGAACCAGATAATATACTTATTAATAATAGTAAAATTCTATTATAAAAGTATAATTGAATTTTTTGTTGTAGCCGAACGAGGCTTAAATGCGAAATAAAGGTATATATCGATTACATTTAATGGACTATAAAAAAATAAAACCATTTAATTAAAAAAATATATTAGAAATCATGGTCGTAATAAATCTATATTCTAAAAAAATTCTCTGACTAATCTATTAGTATCTCTTGTAAACAACATAATAACCAACATCATTGATTTCTATAAACGTATCATGATTGAAATACTTGTGTTGTTCTGTTGACTGATGTGATTGACAAAACGAAACATAAATATTGCAACATATAGTGATTTATAATGAATTCCACAGATGTCAACTTCCTTTGGTAGAGCCGTATAACACCTATTGTTTCAAATGAATGTAAATTATCTGTGCATACGTACCTGCAATGCCTAGTTTGACAATAAGATACAGTACAGGGATACTAACCTCCCGCATCCGGAGAAAACGAGGTCGAAAACTTTTATAATATCTTAACATTAGTTAATATTCACTAATTTGGTAAATTAAGGCCATCAACACATAATCTAAATTTTATTTGTATTCATTACATATTATCAATGACAACAAGAGGCGAAATTATTTTAAATTTCTTACAACAAAATTCATTGATTTTCTTTACAACAATATCGTTAAAAATATATTGATTACATTTCAGAGTCTGTCTATTTGTGTATCAGAATTAGCCACCCTCTCTTTTGCTCCCTCGCTTTACTATCCACTATATACTATCCACTAGCTGTCTCGTCTTTATTGTTACTATATAACTATTAAGAGAGATTTAAACATTAGTTTTAAATATGGAAGTTGAGAAATATTATGCAACATAATATGTTTAGTCATAGATCGAATTAGTAAAAAACTCTCTGTATTATACTTTAAAAAGAATTGATGTTTAATATTAAATATTTGATATTTAATATTTGATCTTCACATTAAATAAAAGAACAAAACTTACCTAAAATAACTTTTCGAGTGAAAAAAATCTGAACATAAGTAGTAAGTAACTCTATTTTAATTATTAATCTTTCAAATACTTTTAAACTAAATATTTATTTATGAATTTATCTGTTATGAATTTAAAATCAAAGTTTAAATGAAGTATATATAATCTCATTAACGTGTGTTATGTAAGATTTCCAACTATGGAAATAATTGGAATTATTAAATATACGAATGTTTTAAATATAAATGGAGGAAACCATCAAATAATAAAAAATAGCATATTTCAATAAGATTAAGTATTCTTATGTTAAAATTTATATCATGAAAGACATATTTTTGTTTACTTCCAATGTATACTATAAATTATAATTGAATAATTGAATAATT
>JAUZNC010059728.1:2697-37833 GCA_034780395.1 Vannuccia rotundouncinata | reverse complement strand
CTGAATTAAAATTTTGTTCTCGAAATGAGATAAGTCTCTACAAAATCTTTGACAAAATTTTAAAACTTGAGCTGGATGACAAAACTTCATGTAATCCAAATCTTTCTACTTTAATGGGGGGTTAATAATTATGCTGGAAATATGTATTATACTCCAGCTGGACTATATATTTTAGTAATTATTTCTTTTACTTTTTTCGAGTGTCCGAAACGACTGTGTTGGACGATTATGGACTATCACTACCAGAGTAGTGGTCATTTTTTATATTGACTATATCTTTATTAAAATATACTATTCTTTATAAATAAACTATTTTTGTTTCTCATTCTAACTATCCCGACAATTAATTATGAAAAAAAAGATTGAAGAATAAAATAATATAAGAACAGCTCGCCGTCCAAATTAAATCCGGTAGCCTGTCGACCCATCTTTGCCCAAAACATGTCCGAATTAGTTCTAAATGTTGGACGAAGACTGAAGTTTGCCTTGAATCTATCTCTAATCGTCTTGAGGAGGTTGACAGCTTTGGACGGATTGTCCAGAAACGCTGCAAGGTTTTGCATAGCTTGAAAGTCGACCCATTGTATATTAGCCTGCAATTGGTATCGAGACTCATCACCAATAACTTCCAAAGTTGTTGTATAACCCGAAACCTGATTGTTCACAAGTGTCTTAAAATTTGCAAATACGGGACTTATGAACATCAGGAACGATCCGTCGATGCATCTAAGGTCTATAATGTTCAGAACTTCTCCTGATTATTGATAATGCGTAGTAAGCCCACTTTGACATCAGGCGTAATTGGCATCCACGTTGGTTAAATTAGAGTATCATTAGCAGTCATTGCGTGAGGAGATGATGACTTGAATAAATGTAGACTGAGAGAGCGTAGCTGGGTCGTAGACTGGAGACAGAGACTGTAGCTAGATCGTAGACTGGAGACTGAGACTGTAGCTGGAGGGTAGACTGGAGACTGAGAGACTGTAGCTGGAGGGTAGACTGGAGACTGAGAGACTGTAGCTGAACCGTAGACTGAAGATAGAGACTGGACGGTAAACTGGAGACTGTCAAAGAATATTGAGGAGACTGCTGGCGAGGAGACGACCGCCGGAGAGCTCGTAAGAAATGTTAATGAAAACAGCTACTTTGATACCTCCTTATATAGCATAATACTCGATTCTCATTGTCAGAATTTAACATGTAAAGGTGCAAAAATTTAACTAATTAGGGTGCGGAAAATTTAACTAGCAAGGGTGCGGAGAAGTTTTACTAGCGCGGGTGCAGGGGGGGAAAGGGGGTGCTTTGTTCGAAAAATGGATCCTTGGTTGATATAGATGTCACTATCTCCTACTACTGTCCACACAAGAAATTTCACTATATTTTTTCAAAATCTTTAAATTAATTTAGATATTTAAAAAAATACATCATAATATTAAGAAAGTATTTATTTTATATCTTTTGGAAAAATAGAAAATAATTAATATTAAAATGTTACCATGATTCTTTTAAAAACATGTTTTTTAGAACATCAGTTAAATTTTAAATCATTTTTATCATAGACTAATTATATATAGAGTTTAAACTCATATTGATTTCATATGCATTGCATTGTAAATTTTTTTCGATGGAAAATCGTTGTATTTCTATGAAGTTTGCAAAAATGGGTAGACAAAGAAAAATATTATATATTTTAATTAAATTCATTTTTAGAGCAACCTTCTATAATAAAGCAATTTTAAGATACATAAATTGTCTGTAAAGTATAATTAATTACATTTGTATCAAAAACTGTTTTATTACAAAAACTGTTTCACTTCTATTATTTCTATCATTATATTGGAAAAGCTTATTGGTAGACGAAGAATGCATACAGAATCAATAAGAGTTGAAACTCTATGTATAATTATTCTATGATTTTTATGATGTTGATAAATTCTCATCAATATTTATCCAATAAATAAATATTGTACCAATTAAAATCGATTTTTCTATAATGATATTTGTATAATATATATATATTTAATTATTCCAAAAATGATTGAATAATTTACCGACAAAAAGAAAATTAAAATAAATTGTGTAAAAGTTTAATTTGAGAATCTAGATATATGTTTATAGATATAGTAGTGTTTATAGCCATAATCATTGATCCACAATTAAATTATTTTTTTTGTGATTTGGCTAAATTGTTAGTAGAATTATTAATTAGTTGGTTTGATAAATTCGGTTAATCATATTGATGCTAACTTCTGACAGAAAAATATTAAATTTTATAAATAAGAATAAAAAAGATTAAATTTGTCACTGACTACTACATATACATAAAGTAGCAATTTGTTAAATTATATTATATAATTAATTATATAATGAAAAATAATATATATAACCTTCTTTACTTTATTGCTATAATAATGAAACAAATATTATATATACCTTAAAAAAATAATTTTATATAAATATTTAGTATATATAAAAAGTATTAAATTTTGCGAACTATGATTAAGTTAAAATTCTTCATTATCCTTTTACTTTTTATTTTTTTATATTTCATTATAATATTTGCATTTGCATTTGCATTTTCGTTTTTAAATATATATATATGCATAACATTGCTATTGCATGTAGAAAAAATAAAATATACAAATATAGCTAAACAAAAAAATTCCAACTTCTTAAGATTTTAGGTTTAGATTATTTTATTTAACAATTAATGACAAAATAATGTAAGGTCAATTAAAACTAGTTATGAATAATTATCTCGAATTTTTGGTTAAATGAATTTCAATTTAAAAATATATATTTAAAGAAAATTGTTGAACTTTTTAAAATAGAATTAAATCCGATTGAAATTGGTGAGCAGAAAAAACTAAAACTACTTCATTAACGTTTCAAAAATGTTTCTATCCATGCGTGTATATGATAAGAAGAGCCAAGTTTGAGGAATACGGTTTATTAAACACTAGTTAAATTTTTTATTATGCCTGATTGGAAGCAGGCAAGACAGTGACTATAACTTCAGACAATCTAATATACAATGGTATTTAAAGATAAAAATATCCTTAACTTATAATATATAGACAATAACCCGACATTATAGAATGTGGAGAGCTTGTTCTTCGCCAAATTCCTTCGAGAAAATCGAGCTGTCTTTATAATATAACAGTCCATCGATAAAGTCAGATCTCCTTCGAGTCCCGATTTGTTATCATAATTGAATATTGAAAAATCTCCCACAACTGAACTAATACCTAGCAGACTAACATATGGGAAGCAAAGCTTTTGCAACATGCCTGCTGCTTTTTGTCAAGGTAATATTCATTCTATGAAGCGAGAATATGGGCCGATTTGTGTGTGTGTGTGAGAGAGAAAAAATGAGGCAAAATACAAATCTAATTTGTTTGCCACGGCATTTCGCGACTCTGGTTTCTGTCCGCGGTTGTGTTTGAGATGGAGGCTGGGGGTAGAGGGAGTTGGGATCCTTGTAACTCTAGAGTTTCCCCCGTAAGATTAGATTTCCACCACAAACGATTCTTTATTAGTTTCGATTATAACTTGGGGCGTGAATCTGTCCGCATTGATTATTCTTGACAAGAAAATGATTTGCCCTGGCTGGTTGCGCTGCCATCTTTTACTCCATATACTAACAACATTCCTGCTATAATAGTCATTGACTAACGAGGTAGTATGATTGTAATTTAACAAAAATGTGTTAAATAATTTTTTTCTTAATTATTTATTACGACTTTAAAACAATTAAGGTTACAAATCGATTTATTTAAATATTTATTAACACATTTTTAGGTATTAATATTTTTATTATAGTTAATTTAAATATTCTTGTAATAAGTTTTAATAAGTTATATTAAGTTCTAAATAAGTAACTGCGATATTTTAAAAGTATTTTTGAAAGCATTTTTTAAAAAATTTTATAAAGCGTAACGGTTATTCAATTAATTAATTTTACAAATTAGAAATACCTTTTGTTAATAAATTACTACTATGGAAAACTAAAAATTAAGGAATCATTGATGGTATAATATCCGAATAGTTGTGAAATGTAAAAGAACCAGTACAATCGAACCAATTGTTCTCTTTAGCATTATCTGCAAATATGAAAGTAATGAGGACGACACCAATAAGCTCAACAAAGTAGGTCACAACATATTTCGAAAGAAAAGATAATTTATAATTTTTCTTATCACCAAGGATGCTATACAATAATATATCGCCCTTACAGATCGATCTTATACAGGAATCATTTAAAAATTATATTAAGTTGGCAAATGAAGTCCTCAAATCTTTGTTTTAGTACAGTTTCTCTAGATCCAGATTACTGACAGATCATTAATATGACATCAATATGTTATTTTTGCATAGAAGTCTATATCAAACAAAAATTGAATATAGTGAAGTTATACAAAAAGGATGTTGAACATCTCTAAATGAGTTACCTAAATATACGTTATTTGAGGCTTATGATCTTGTATTCGTCTATAATTATAGTAACGTTCATAATTTATGACGAATTATAAAAGTTACAATAAAAATATAAAAATACTACCAATAATTTAAAAAAAATGATGATCGTTTTCTTTTTATGTATATTAATTTTATGTTTTGGTGGCTTCTATCAACATAGTAACTTCAATCTTTATTTTAAAAGTGTGAAACATATTTATATTTTATTTTCAAATTTTCTATATGATTTTCAATTAAAAATTAACAACACATTTTTTGAATGTTTAATATCTCATTTAAATAATGTGTTGGTTTAATAATTTAATGTTGAAAGCTATCAATAAACAATATCGTTGGATAATTCAGAAAATTAAAGCACGATTTTTTTGCACGTACTATAAAGCGCTTTCGTGATAAATTTAGTTAAACGTTTAAAGATATTATCCTTTCTTTAATAAATGGAAGACATTATACCTGTCTTAAAAGAGACAATGGGAATTTTCCATTTGTTATTTCCTTAAATAAAGCAAAGCATTCCATTTTAGCTGAATTATAAATATAATGATTATTTATAGCCTCTACCTAACATGTTTTTATCATTAATTTTCATAATCTATTTATATTCATATTCCTTAGGAAAAATATTCACATAATATAATAATTAAAATTAGATATAATGAGAAACATTTAGTCTCCTTCTTTATGTAAATTGCATTTTGTATTTAGAAACAAGAAATTCTGTTATAACTTTTGCATCCATGCACCTGTATATGAAAATAATAATCTTTACTTATACTCGTTGAGAAAAATAACCCTAAACTAATTATTGAAATCGAATAATGAAAAAATCAATTCTTGCGGCTGCTGATAAGTACTGATGTACATATAGATCACCTCGTATATAGCTTGAAACACATGATTCTAACAAATATCATCCAAAAAAGAGATATATTTTAATGAAGTCCACTTTCACGAAAGCGTGCATTAATTTTTCATTCGCGTTCTGACATTCTCCTTCCCACTCTCATACCCCACCCCCACCCACCCTGGAACCCTTCCATTCGGTTCGCTAGTCAACTGCTGCAAGCAGCGTGAGTGAATAACCAAAAGAAGCTTTGAGAAGCTTTCTTTAGACTACTCAATTTCCTGTGGAGTTCCGTTCAATAGTCCAGTGAGTTGGCGTCCATGGATATTCTTCCCAATCTTCTCGCCTCCCCTTTTCTTCATTGTTGTTCACTTCTTTGCTGCTGTCTCTTCATGTCCAGAAACATTTGGAGAGAGGCAATCATCCCTCTGTCTTAGTGAAAAATAAAAATTGAGAAAAAAAGAGAAAACTGGTGTTTAATTCAAACGAGATATCTACACCTATGTACCAATATATAACTTATTCAGTATTTATAGATAAAAAAGAGCAAATTTTACATTTTACAGTTTATATCAATTTCTCATCCTATAACCTTAAAAAAAACTTTAAAAATACATCAAAAAAAGGTGATTTAAATATTTTACAAATCTTACGAAGTTTTCGAATAAAAATAATTTTAAAACATCCATGTATTATTAGCATAATTAATAAACTCGTTTGATGCTATAGAAAACTTTGAGTTTTTGTTTAACTCTCTAAACATAGAAGCCCTGTATGCATGAGTGATATGTAAACCTATAAAAAAATCATTTAATTAGAAGTTTTTTGGTTCATTGCATTTTGTGATTTTACAGAATTATTGATGTAATTCCTCAATAATTGTACTGTTTGAACCATATTTTAAATTGTTATATGTATTCATCTTCATTGAACAACTTTAAAATTGTCTCAGCAAAAACACATTATTTTCATTAAATATAAGAACACCTTGTAATAGAAAATCAACATATTGTTATGAATAAGGTTCTCAGTTAATATATAAATATTGACATTGACATAATACTATGAAGCTATTATTACAATTTTTATTACAATTTACAAATTTTAAACAAATCAATTAAATGTCTATGATTCTTGTCCAAAATCTATATATAAAAGCCTACATAAACAACAAATTTTGTATAATGATTTTTCTAACAATTCATTTCAGCCAACTGTGACAACATTCAATACCCGAATGTGATATTTGCCAGATGTGAAATAGCAAACTCATTCGTTGAATAAAGAAAATACATTAATAATCCATCTGTTAATTGTTTTGATTCATATAGGAAATGTCGCCAAAAGTTTAACATATCTTTTTCGACTACAATATGTAGAAAATTTTTAAAAGTACATGTGATAAAAATGAGTCAATATCTCAGAAAATATGTTTGCGTATTGTTCTAACATTAGAGTTAACAGAATTATATGTGATAATAAAAAAATGAATTATTTATTCTTTTTGCTTAAATAAAAAAGAAAAAAAGCTAAAAATATGTCCTAACACGTGATTAATAATTAAAAACGATGTCTTGATATTTACAACTAAAATTGTCAAAAGCAAAAGCTATTAATACAATAGTTATGAAACGCAGGTCTTATAACTAAAAATTTAGTAATTAATTGCGGAAATTTTGATTTCAATACGTCTACACACAAAGTCTCCTCTGATAACAAAGATTATTGCTACAGGTTTCAGTTCAATAAATTGAGGAAACATTGTCCCAGCAGTTGCAATAGTAAATATGCGGGACACAGCTGGGGTTATTTAAAACAAAAACCATTATCGATTGATCTCACGTATTATATTAGAGAAAGACTAAATTATGGGGACGGAAACACATTATTGAGTCAGTAAACATACACATATAGTATAGAGTATTATAATCTTTAAATCTTGAGAGTTGTATTCTACAATTGACAGGACAACTGTTACATGTCAGCTAAAACTGTTTAACTGATGCAATTTTAATCTGTTCAAATATAGCTTATAGTTGTGAATTATTAAAATTCCAATTATAGCTTGTTCCAAGAACAAAGAAATGCTATTAAAACTGATTAAACATATCTCTCTGGTTTGAATACTTTAAGATTCCGTATTATACGTCTACCTATAATAATAGTATATGTTTGTATATGGGAGAGTAAAATTGAGCAAATTTTCAATAAGATCTAGTCAAATATACGAACGAGTGGTTATTTTGAATGGAAGCCTTAAACCTTTTTTCTAAAACATATTCATAAGTCATTCATTCCCCGATACTCCGATTTATGAAAAATTTGATAAAACAAAATTGGTATATTTCTTTCTAAATATAACAAAAATATACAAACATTATTCTTTTCATTTGTTGATTTTAATTTACATTCACTTGTTATATTTGTAATGTAATTATAAGTTGCGTTTTCATTGATATCATCCTATAGACTATGCACAAAAACATATTATTTTCGATTTTCATACTATTTCATTTTTTTTATAACAAATGTTAAAGAACATTTTCGAACTAAGTCATAACGATTTAAAATAATTCAAATGTAACTAAACAACCGTCTGCACACAAAAAAGTTTCTATATAGACATGACAAACATGCCAGTTATGATTGTTTGCATTAGAAATCAAAGACAGATAATTATATCGATTATTTCTACCATTTTTGAGGAGGCAATAATAGTGGAACGTGTTATTCGCCCCGGAAGTTACATGGGTTATAGTGGATAACAACCTTTATATGTTTCAATTAGCCGTAACCAAGGAAACCATAGAGAAGAGGTAGTTTTAGGAAGATATAGTTGTCACCCTTATGTGGAATAAAAATGCTCAACTTTTAAAGGTTTTGTGTTGTCTCTTTTCTAATTGTTAGGGAAGAAAAAAATATTGACTTCGTAGTAAAATTTAATTGCATTTGACATTGAAAAAATATTTCTAAATATTGACTAATCAAATTTATTTTTATTTACGTAATTAATTTGTGCACTAAAAGAAATATCGATTTATGGTTATAAAAAAATTAAATTAGTAACGAAAATATAATTAAATATATAGTGCTGGTCATTTTGAGTGAAATTGTAATATAAATTTATAATCATTTTTTTGTTCATAATTTTCTACAATTATAAATTTACATATATTTTACAATTAATTGCATTTTTTAATGTTAAATAATGAGTACAATTATAAAAAGGTTTCAAATAATGTTTTAACATTTTTATTTTTTTTAAATTGACCCCATTATCGAGATTTTACCGTCAATTGATTGCATATAAATCAACCATTAAAAATATCCCAACTTCCTATGCCATTTGCAATGGTTCAAATGTAATTATTTGTCGGTTGAAATGTATAACATATACAATTTTTTTAAATTGAAAAAATATGTTATGTTTGTAAAATTAAACTATATAACCAAAAGAGGACCGATGCAGTATTTCATAAATACAATTATCACCCAAATAGAATTCCATTTAAAAAATTAGTTAGATTTCATTAGCCCATTAAATATCCAATTTATCTTTCGGTTTAGATAATTAGTTAAAGCCTAGTTTTAGCAAACAAATAATTTAAGTAATTAGCAATACGACAAAAATATTTAAAATTAATTAAATATTCTTGTGAAGATAGAAAAATATATTTGTATGGAATGTATCTGTCAAAAAGAAATCTCACATTTTTCTATGTTATCTTACTTATATATATTTAACAAATTCTAAATTACGTGTCTATGTAAAATTATATATTAATCGTATTTATTGAGTGTTGTATTTATCGAATTATTACTGAAAAATGTGTATTTACTTTTGTATTGTTAATTACAAGTTGGGATGGGATAATAGTATTTGATTTTAAAAAATTTTCATTTTTTAAGTGACTTAATCTTTAAGTAATATTGTAGGTGATTTTTGTAAATAAAATAGTCATAGGCAATTTATATAGATGACTTTTATCTCTAATGTTAATCTTTTCTGTCAAGTAAAATGAATAAAAAATAACAAATAATAATTTCAAATTAACCAAAATATTTTTTAAGTAACATCATTGAAAATTGAAATAGAGGACTATAACATTGTCCACATGTGCTTATAAATAGAACACATATTAAAACACATTTTTTTAATCTTTACTTCTTTTTTTAGTCAATAAAAAAATTATCCTAAAATTATGAGAAAATGATAATTTCAAAACAGTTCAAAGTAATACCGCCATTATTGCTTTCTATTAAAAAAATTATTTTACATTTTTTTGAAAAAAAAGATATGGCTCATTTTTGTGTCGAATAATGATTCATTAACATAATCTTTAAAAAAAGGATATTCGATATTTTAAAAAGGCAATATATGAAAAAACTTTCTTGACATCTGTAACATGCCTATATGACTAGACTAATTGCTGAAATTTGTCTCGAATAAGTTAAAAATCAATCATATTATATATATCTCGGTTTACCCTGGATCACATATCTTTTTTTCTTGACTTCAATCTATCTATTTGGAAATAACTCAACCGTCTGAATTCTCCTCTTCCTGATTTTCTGATCCTATTTTTATAGCATGTGTTGGATTGGACCGAATCACTGATTTTATATGCAAATATGCTAATAAATTGCCCTCCGATTAACTTTTCAGTCAACGTCGAAAGTATCCTCAATCTAGCGTCCACTTGGTAGGTTATACAAAATGGCAGTTGGCATTTTGAGTTTCCCACTTTGAATAGCAGTGGTGGCATCTGTTAACTGCAACCATAACTCATTGCCCGTCGCCCAACCTACGACTAACTGCAGCTGAAAGAAAGGATATGCCCATTTATAAGTGCACTGTCTTTTTCTATCCCAATTAAAGTAAACAAAATTGACACTCTTATATGTTGACTTGGTATATAAAAGACTTATCGCTGACACGTCTTCTAGACAATTATAACAAACTGGATGAAAATTGTCAGCTGGGGGATAGTAAACAAATTTTCAGCTTAAAAGTGTCTGTCCCGTTTATAATATCTGGATGCCTAATTCTGATTTTCCCTGGTTAATCAAAAAGTGTCGATCTAAAACACTTTTATCGTTTCACGAATTCCTTGTGAATTTGAATACGTGTGCAAATATTGTTTGACTGATTATTCCTTTGCACATGAATTATAGATAGACTACATACTCACATACGAATATACATTTTTTCAAATAAATAAAATAATTTGTAAAAAGGTAGCCTTCCTAATTTCCTGAAATTTATCATAGAATAAGTTAATAACGGATCATTCATTTTCCATAAATCACGAAAATATTGATTCATATTAATGTTATGAAAGCCCAACAACACATTCTCCTATTTACAAAACCAATAAATGTCAAATTGTTATAAAAACGGGCTTCAAACAACACAAAATACAGATTTAACTTCACTCGTATATATTATCTCATACATCATATTTTGTTGACTTATTATTAAGATATTTCGATCATCGCCTTCATTTTAAAGACTGCAATATTTTATAAATATAATGACTTACTCCAAAAAATTTTTCTAAAATGGAAATTTTGTAATTAGAGATTAGTTTTATCGCATAGATATTTGTTGAACTTTTGTAAACAGTTTCATTGATAAATGTATATGCAAAAAAATTAATTACTGTAAACGATTTTTAAGTAGGCCATTAATAGGCCATTTTCTGTAATAACAATGGATGATAGAAGTATTTCAAAATAATATCTTTCCAAGTAAAAATTAAAAAGTCTAAGAATTAAAAAAATATTCCCAAAATAAAATTTGACTATTAAGGCATTTTGATTATTATAATTTTTAGTTATGTAAACATTTATTTCAGCAGTACTGTTTGAGGATCAAAAAAAATTAATTTATTTTAATACAAATAATTTAATCTATCATCATTTTAATTCATTTGTTTTAATTGGGGGCATATAACAATTGTATGTGTATATTAATATAAACAGAATAGATTTTAAAATTTTTAAATAAAGGGATATACATATACACCCATTAATACAGTTCACTGTTTCTAATAGTTGTGAATTGTTAATTATTAGTTAGTTCTGTTGTCTCAAATTCTGAATAAACAATTGTTATGCTTTAAACTCTTTAATGACATCAGTCCGTATGATTATACAATTCTGAGGCGAACGAATGGTTTAAACTTTTTATCTTCACCACGACATACTACAGCATGCGATGATCCGACTTGATCAACTGACAAACTAAATATTATTGGAAAATAAAGCGTTTCTTTTTTGATTATTTCAAGAACATTAATTTAATGTAAAATATAATTCTTAACATTGTTAACTTAAATAAATTTTGAGTATATTTTTTTCTTTTTTTTTAATATGACAGAGTGTGTCAAAAATGGACAAAATATTCAGCTGAAATACAACAGAAGTACAATAATACACTGTTTGAATAAAGTTAACCGAAAAACTTTACATTTCATTTTATATTATATAGTAAGTTTTACCGGTCCGTTTTATAGAGTTTTTAAAAAAAATTAATTCAAACAATCATCTGAAATGCTGAAAATTGATATAAAAAATACATTTAATTAATTAAAAATTATGCAAAATGTTATGTATTATTATTGAATATAGTTTTATAGGATAAAATTGTTATTTTTTTGGTAAACAACCAAAACTTTAACAATGTGAATAAATTTCTCCAAAATATTTCCCCTCATTACAATTTTCGTTGTTGTAATATTGTCAATCAATAATAATGGTCTAATAAAAAAATTGGATGATAAAAAATATGTTTTCGTACATTTACGAAGAATAATGTAAATAACAAAATAGATATTTATAACCGTGTCCCAACAAATTAATATAAATTAAAATTGACAATATAACCAGAGAAAATTAATCTGAGGAAAAATTTGTAAAAACCTTTATGATAACAGTTTTACTATTGTTACAGAACACAAAAGATTTTATTGCCTTTGTATACAGTTAAATTAGTACACATAAATAAACAAACGTGGAGTTTTTTTTATAATACCCATGTGATAAAATAAAAGAATAATAATTTTCGACTTATGACATACGTACCAGATAATAAATAACGTTAAATTAAATTTTACATAGATGAACTGGACTTATTTTAAAGAAATAAATGTTCAAATACAGTTTTAAAATTTTTAGAAAACATTTCCTACTTTGCTTACAAAAAATTCAACCTTTTAACTTATAAAACTAAAAAAAATTAAAATCATATATTTTTGTAAGCTTTACAATTTACAAATAAACCAATTTAAAAATATACAATTGGCAGACTAATTCTAAAATAATGTTATGGACATTCTTATATGGGTACTCCTAGTAAACATATCTCTTTATATATAGGGAATAATGCCGACGGTATAAACTTTATTATCACCAATAAATATGACAATTTAATTAATTTATTCATAATTAAATATATGCCTAACTAGCTTAATTACTTAGTGAATTATGTCTTTAAACCTGTCTGCTGATTTATTCTCCACTTGAGCAAATGTGCACATCCATTGATTAGAAGTAAAATCAGCTGCATAAATAGGAAAAGAATGCATAATTGCTGGGGTGGGATTGCAAATGAGAAGCGATTAAATCTCGAGCTAATTATTAGTTAAAGGATTGCGACTGTATTGATGATTCTCAGGGGCCCTCCTATAACGTCTTGCTATAGATAATACGGAATATATTAACCAAATGGGGCTACTATATATCCAACTCACCTTAGATTATTTTCCATACAGATAAAAGAGACTTGATGAAAGTTTTTTTATCACGATAAAAGTTTTCCAACGAAAATTGTAATAAAATTCAGTTCATAACCTAAAATAGTTTTAGTAGAAAAGACAATATAGAGGCTAGCAGAATATTTGAAACTTTGAAGTCATTTATTTTCAAGAGCAAATAGTATTTTTGCATTGATTAATTATTAAAATAAGTATTTCAGATATATTTTACATATTCAAAATGTATGATTTTATTTGATTAGATTATTGTATAAATGCAATTAATATTTATGCGTCCATATATTACTAAGGTTTGGATGGATAGTTCTGATTTATAGCACAACTTACGCAGCTATAACTAAATGAATCTAAAAAATAAATTACAATATATATTGGAAATAAGTGTATATATTTCTGACTATAAATTTAAACTTATAAATTTACTTTTTCATTCACCAAATATCTAAAACTATTTCCAGACAAAGTGCTAAATCTTGTCATTTTTTATTTTTATTTCCTTTGTATAAGATTGATCGAGAGAATATTGATTTGATTTATATTAGTTGTGGTATTAACTTTTATATAATTCCCATCAAATCATACACATACTCTGGTGTGCCAAATAAACGTAACCCCCTCCCCCGTTAATTTATTTAGTGTCAAAAATAGGCACCCTCCCATTTATTTGGACCCCCTCCCCCCGATTATTATTATTTTTTAAATTGATGGACCCCCCCCCCCCCGATTATTACAACGCCCCCGCTTATTTGAGTATATAAGCAGTAACTTAACTTTAAATTTTTTTTATCAATTGAAAGTTTTATAAACGGAAAATGAAACAAATAAACACTTTTTACATAAAAAACAAAGTGTTTATTTTTAGTGATAAACAAAATTTATTGCAAAAGTTTTGTGTTTTTGAATTTTTATAAAATACATTTGTTAAAAAAGATTATAAAAAAATTATTTAAAAGTTAAATTTTAGTTAAAAGTTAAACAATTATTTTAAATTTATTTAAAAAAAAATTATAAAAGTCAAATTACTCTAATTTGTGACAACTTTTTGTTCATTGAGTAATAATCAAATCTGCAATATAGACCATAATTTATATCGAAAAAAAGATAACGATAAACGTATGCATATTTTAAATATTTTAAACAATTACAATGTATCAGTTTATTCACTTTTATTAAGAAAAACATTCACAAAATTCAGTATGTATATTCTAAATATTCTAAATATTCTAAATATTCCTTAATTATTTGAATTATATTTCGTAACACATGTACACTATTTATGTTAGCTATGATTGATTCTGCTTTATTTCTTTGTTGAATGAGTAGTAATTTAAAAAAAAACAATAACATTATTTATGTGGTTAATTTGTTTGTAATATTTCTCCTTCCTTGAAATATTCATATAAAAGCGGTGCAATATTGGTATCAGATCTAAAACACATATAATACCTACAAAGGTACACCGTCCAGATTCGCGTTAATTAATACCAATACAATATATAAATTATAATGCAGCCACATTGATTACCGTCGTCAAGTAATAAATTTACTTTTGTCATTGAGCTTATAAACATATTTATCAGGGTGATTAACTACCAATAATTATTCTATATATATATTACATTTATCAGGGTGGTTATATTTACTTTTATAATACGACATTTATTAAGGAAAGTCTTTCATTTGGTAAGCATTTGAAATAAAAACCAATGTGACATTTTCTATTTAAATTAAATCAGTATTACAATATAGAATACAGTTCGTTAATATTGAATACATTTTCAAATTCGTGATATTTGTTTGGTTCAAGGTATAATATACAAAATTCCACTTATATGACAATAAGACTTAAATCCTAAATTTAATAAATCCCAGGAGGACGTTTATAGAGGAGCTTTTAAAAAAAATAACTGCCTCTAATTTTTACAAATTTTTATTTTATAAGTTTGACAAATTTATTTATAACAATTATGAAATAATGTAAAAATATATGTAGCAATATTGCGTGACTGCTATTCGTTTCTTACATGAATCTCCGGATTTCACTCTGCAATTTTTATTCTGAATATAAATTAAACTCTTCATTCTATAATTATTGAGAAATAAATTTATACATACGCACGCAGTAGAAATAATTGTATTAATAAACAATAGCAAATTCCAGTTAGTCCTCTTGCACTTTAGCAAGATTCAATTTAAATATTCTAGACAGAAAGGTAATGGATAACCTCCAAATTATATTCTGCAATTTCAGTTACATTTATAATTTCGAGAAATGGATTTGGTTGAACATTTAAAATGTGTAACTATATTAATTTGACTAATTAGTTTGTGTTATATTTCACTTAGTAATTAAAAGTAATTAATGATAATTACTGCCTGATTACGGGAAATACCAATTAATGGTAATTATCTTAAAGATCCTTTTCAATTTCATAGTATGGAATCATTATACTTTGTTTTGTGTAGTTTTATTGATATTTTTTTCTTTCGAAAATTCATTATTCATATCTTGCTGGAAACAAGAGCCCCAAGATTTAATAGTCTCCTTATACCCAAATTTTTTTTAATTATACTGAAATTGTTATACGTATTATATGCAATTGCATGGATTCATTTGATATGAATAACAGTACCCCATTAGCTAATATTATGCTTATGGATCATAATAAACACACGAATTTGTGCACCCGGACGCATTCAAAATTTATTTTAATTAACAAACATTTTCCAAATATGAACATCAAAATGTTGTGGTGACGATTTATGGCAGTTGCAGAAGTGGCGTGATTTTTGTCATAAAACAAAGTTTCCCAACAGAACAAAATAATCAAAATAATCAATATTCAAAGAAGTCACATTGTAATAAAAATAATTCATGATTTTTAAAATTGATCGCTTTTTATATCTTTCAAAAGAAAACGGATATATTATTGTACATTGCAAAACTGTAAAAATACAATTTATTTAATTGCAAATATATATACTGAATTTGATAGAAAAAAAATGTTTTTAAAAATATTAATACTAATATTGATTAGACATTTAATTAAAAGCTCATTTCTTTGATAAAATAAAAGTAAACGTGACAAAATTATTATTTTTATTATCTTATTTCCTTAACCTAAATTTTTTTCAATTATACCTTTATAAAAATGTATAAATGTTAATTATTTATTTGTTTATTATATATGAGAAGATAATATATATATATACGTATTACACATGAAAACTGTTTTATATTAATCTATTTTCTTATTGAGCAGTGTATGGGGAGTCTAGTTAGATAGATATAGAGAGAAAGTATTAAATAGTGAAAAATGTAGAATTCAGATGAAGTATCATCAGAGCATACCTATCTATAGTATATCAGTATATATATATATATATCACATTCTCTTTCTTCTGACCCCTTTCCACAGCTGTTCTCTACTTACCTCTTTCTGGGAATCGAGTTGAGATGGGAACTCACTTTCCAGTTTCCTTTTCCCCGAAATATCTCGTCGTGAGCTGTTGTCCCTTTCCTCTCCACTGTCCCCCACGAATTCCCAAGAGTGGCTCATATGTGGATGAGATCAGTAATCAGTTCCTATATCATCTCGTGTTCTTTTTTTCTAATGGCAGCTAGATCAATACTGGACAAGAAGGCAGATAACTTAACCAACATCTGACATATAGTTGGGTACAACATAGTCTATCGCATGGATGCCCCAGTCTTACTATTTCCAAGTGACTTGGTTGAAGAGAACTGCAAGTCCCAATTCCTGCCATTTGGAAAGTGAATTTGCAGCGAGGAAAGATTTCGAAATTGGCAACTCTATTTTTAGCGCTCGTGTACTTGCTTCCGGAACACAGGGGGCTGTTTTGGAAGAACTTTTTGCCGGGAGAACAAGTTTGGCTACTTTTAGTTGCTGAAGAAGTTTTACAAATTGCACATCACTCCAATGAATTGCAATGTTTCAATCACGTTTTCATCAACTAGTCATCTGGAAGGAAATTAATCAATCTCGCGCTTTCAACGATAATCAGTCTCATATGTGAATTGAGGACTCATTAAACCGGCCATATTCGATCTCATGGAAGCCAAATTTTCTAAAGTGATGATCCTGCATCTACGAGCGCATATCTTTCCGTATTAACAGTTTCTATGTCATAAAAGTGAGGAAGACAAATATATAATTGATTGTTGCTGATTTATGGAGACAATTTTTTGACACAGGTTTCACTGTTAACTGTTAAAGAAACATTTTGTAGAGTTCAATATTATAGAAAAAAATAAGGGAGTTTGGTTGCAATATATTTTAAATAGGTCTGAATAGAATGCAACAATATATATTTTAATCAATAATTTGACTGCATCATCCAAACTTGGAATATTATATAGCATCATTTTACAATTTGAATGCTCATTAATCTTTATTACATTTTGCAAAGACGGCATGGCATGTTACCTGCCGTAATATGTTCCTAATATAATCTATTTTTAGATCTGACATTTTTAAATGTTAAAACATTTAACAATAATATTATTTTCTGAAATAGAATTTTTTTATATGGATATAATATTGATTTCATTATAATATTATTGTACTAATATTATTTAGTATACTAAAAAAATAGTTTTTATAAAAGAGTTTTAACTGCTTTTGAGACGAAAGGTTCACGAAAATTACAAAAAAGATTAATTTGCGGATATCCCTTTTAATTTATATAATTGGGTCACGCTGGACATTTTTTGTAATTGTACCGAGAGCGATTTTATTACGATGTTATAAGTTTAAAATAAATTAATTTTATACATGCTTCAAGAAGGTTATTTTTAATTAAAAGCATACGTGAATTAAATAGCAACCAAACAATTGAACAGATATAAATGAGTCAATTTTTTTGACATGGAATACTTTACATGAATTGAAAAACACTTAAACATATCATACAATTTATATGATTTTAAAAGATTGGCATGAGCGAGAATATTAAATCAAAGTTCAACACAATTTGGGTCAATAGAAATAATTGAGGACAATATGACATTATACATTTAGTAGACAAATACATTATGTTCGTTTACTTCGACCCTCGGCAATCGAATTCTCTTCGTAAAAAGTTCCAATTTACCAATTTCATGTAAATAGTTATTATATGCAAAATTTAAAAATTAAAATTTTTTATAAAGTATGTCCTTGTTAATAAAATTCCTTTCAAAAATTAAATTTGTAATTTGTATTTCTTATTATAAAAATTATCCTTTTATGAATAAATTATTAAAATTTTATTTATAATGTGAATTCAACGTGACATATAAATAATGAAACAGATAAATAAATAAATTGAAAATTAATTTTACCAATAAAATATGTAATTTAGAATAAAGCATTGTTTAAATCGCATGGTATTCCTTTTATTTAAAGTTTAATAATAAAGCATTTAGAATTCTTCTAATATACAAATTAAAAAGACTTACTTACCAATTGATTAAATTAGATACAGGTATGTGACATTTAAAATCACGTGAATTTGTAGCTATTAATAACAATACTATAAATAAACATACATAGAGACAAAAATCTTAATTTAAAATTAGTGCTAAATAAAGAACAATGAAACAATGGAAAATAATATTTAAACAACCATTCCATTAATAAAATTTGAAAAAATAAATGTACACAATTTTCTGAATAATTTTAGTTGATATATCGATACTTTAATAATATATATATAAATACCGTCATAATATTTTAACCGCTATGTACCGTCAATGTATTATCATTGCTTTTTTCTCTTCTGTTTATCAGCAATCTGTCACGAATGTTTCGGTAAGTAGGTATATAAAACAAAAACAGTTTTAATAATGAAAAACCTCCGAAAATTAAGGAAAAACATCAATTCAAGAGAAAAAAACACCCTTCTATAATAGAGTTAAGGGATGAAAAAATAATAGTCATTGCTTGATTTCACATAAATTTCACACCACTATAGATGGTGGTGATGGCAGAAGCCGGAAGATGACTTCAACACACGAGAATAAGAAAACAAATATGGCATTTGCTAATTTTGCCGTGTAAATGTGTTTTCACTGTTAGAAAGAGAATATAGAGGAAGAAGAGGTGGCTTTAGGGAGGTGTAGAAGTGGATAAGTTATTCCCTTCTAATACAAAATCATCAAGAGCTTTTAAACTTTGTTATTCTGCCTTTACTTCTAGTATTAAAACAGGGAAAACTTATTTTTATGATCATCGAACTATATGAAATGTTTATAATAACAAATCGCAATCAATAAGTTTCAATTAATGTTACTATTTGATTTGTTAGGTATACTGTTGCTGCTGGGGGCGATTATTATGGTGAAATAACGCGATGAAAATTTAACACGATGCTGCAATAAAACTATAATAAATTTATAAGCGAAGTAACAAATTTATTTTACTTGTTTCATTTCGCTATTGAGCGTTGAATAATAAAACTTAGTTATAGTTCAATATTAAAAATGATTTTGTTTATTAGTTTTTATTATGTGTTATAAAAAGTAATTTATTGTCCAGAGCCGAATTATTCTCAATAAAAAGTGTATTAAAAGTAAATAAAGAAAAATTACTTACTAAATAATTAATAACAAGAATATATTATAATTTAAATGAACAATAAAATATCATATCTTAACTCTTCTGTCCGAGATATGTGTTCTTTATTATATAATTAAGCACCGCTACCAACAATTTTGTGAATACATTTATATTCAGAAATGACATAATTCAATGTTAATCATGAATTTTGTGGTGGGAAAATTAAAGTTTTTACATATCGAATTTTCCAAATTCAAACTTGTAATTTCGTTATGTATGGCAATACTATTAATATTATTGTTTCTACTTATTCTTTGTAAAAGTGTACATTAACTCTATAACTATTTATTTTAACTGAAATTGTACTATCCTATACTGAAAATTGGAATTTTGCATGTTAAGTTTAATATAGAATAACATATAAACTAAATTGTATTAAAATGTGTATATATTATAAGCAACTGGTTTTACATGGTTGGAGTGTACTATGTCGTGGACAAGACAAGAAAGTGAATTGATGTCTTTCACTAACGAACCATGCTCAAGAAAAGACTTGATCTTGCAGATTGATTGTCAGAATATGCTGATAATCACGAAGACCCGAGTCTTCAAAGAGCGCACCACTTCCATCGAGAGATTACAGTCTGCTTAAATCCAATTTGTTTTGATCTCCCTCTACCAACTAACTCCTTTGCCTGGGTGAGGATATGTGTATATAGTGGAATCAATATTTTTAAAAGATGATCGCCGCAAAGGGGATTATGAAGGGGCTTCTAATCAAGAAGGGAGAGTGCCATTCTACATAGAACCCCCCCTTTCCCCCCACATCCCCTAACTCACGTCACATACTCTCTCAATTCTTTAGTCCTCATCAAATACCGACTAAGAAAGTGACCAAATAAAGTCTGACTAATGCGCCGAAGTACGTTAAGGGATTTAAAAGAAGGAAATCAGCTCCCCACACCATCCAAGCCTATCCCCCATTCTTAATTTAAGGAGTATGTTGGTGACGAATTGGGCTGAGAAGAAAAGACAAGTAGTTTTCACTCCAACGAGTTTGAATGGGAAGCAAATTAGACAGAGCTGAACCCCGAACGTGCAGAAAATATGGTACTTTCTTAAAAGAGGAAGTGTTTTAACTGGTAGTTAGTTGACAAGTGAAATATTAATGTTAAATACAATCTTCTCTTCTAGCTAGCCGTAAGAGTAAAATATTTTCTAATATATTAGAGAACCTTTCGTTTTCCATTTTGATCTTAAATTAATATATATTGTGTTGTTGGCAATATTTGATTAATAGAAAACACATATTTAAATAAAGCGAACAAATAATTATATATATGAAAGAAATTAATAATATTGTAGTTTTAATTTTCATAAACAAAGATATTAACATACATATCTCAGAAACGTAATTTTTTACATAATAATATATCAAATGCAAAATCCAATTGAATATATGTATCACTTTTGCATTTAAAGTTTGATTAAATAAGCGACTGAAATTTAATTAATTTTAAAAATTAATGTTCCTTTTTAATTTAAACAATCCTTAAGACAATCTTTCTTATCCCTAACTCGTCCGGATATTTTGCATTTTTGGCACCAAGGTAAATTCACTAATTTAATAATTTACACAAAACATCAGCCATATTAATAAACTATTAATGAACAATGTTTGGCATGAAAAGATGAAAACTGATAGCATTTAATCAGATTTTTTTTAATAACACTTCATATTAACTTTATCATTTGTGTCATGAATTGTTTTAGAAATCTGATATAATAGATTTTTATTTTGCTTATTAAAAATATTTATAACATTTTGGATTTATAAATATTTTATTTATTTTTCAAAATTAAATATAACAAATTTTTAAACAAATAAAAATGTATTCGAAATTACGTACAATCGATATCGGAAGAATTTTGGTAAATTTTGGTTATAACTTTAATTCAAAAATATATTTTGAACCTTGGAAATTTAGGATTAATCAGAAGAATTGGAAAACAAATATGAAATTTTCATTTTTTAAATAAATTTTTAATTTTTGAATTAAAAATTAATCAGTTGAAATGTATTAGTTCAATAAAGAAGGAATTGAAGTAAACGAATTTAGATTTTTTGTATCACAGATCAGAAAATGAAAATGAATCGGAAATAAGTTTTAAGACTTAATATCATTCCATGTGCTAATATTGATTTTCTATTAATTGGAATTTGGTAACCATATGTTTTTTGTAGACAATTAGTCTGATGCATTTTGATTTTAATCTTTTAATTTCTATTTATTAAATAAATAGACAGTTATCGATTTTTGGCATCAACAATAATACTAATTAAGCAACTTCTCATATAATTACAACAAAAAAGTATGTTTTCATAGTTGTATTGTTAGTTAAATTTAAAATAATTGATTTTCTTTAGAAAAATTTTAGACATTGTTTGCTTATTCATAAAATGTGATATTCTAAAATAAGAGGATGCCGGGATAATATTCGACTTATAAATAACATTAATGGTTTGCTTGCATCAGTGGGCGAGGGATCGAAATATTTAACTAATGTCAACGTTAAATTTGTTTTATGGGAAAGTAAAAATTTCTAAATAATGGATTAGTTACATAGGTAAAGAAATATCCGTAAAAATGAGTAAAAACTTCGAGAGCAGTGTTATTATATCCCTAAAATTAATTAATTTAATAACAATAAGTCTACTATATTGAAGTCATAATATTAAGAGTTAAATAATTTTATTCCAACAAATATTTTACCATCAGTTTTTAAGAAGTTGGTCTTTAAATCATCAAAATTAGAACATACCATAAAAGAATTAAAAAAAATTTAATTTGGTAGCTACTTTGATAAATATAATTTTGATTTAAGCATATAGGTATATTACGTTTTTTATTTACTGTATAACTAGATAAAAAATAATTTGTTAATAAATTTACAGACTATTAAATATTAATGTACATACTTTGCTGTATTAATATTTCATTTTTAAAACAACATAAACGTTTGATCAAAATAAAACCAAACATTTACAAATATTGAAATGTCTTAGTTGGACAAAGAGATTTAAGAGATAACACATTTTAGTTATCTAAATTATTTCATGTTAAGGCTAACACTTTTTTTCTCTATTTTTGGATAATGAAAAATATTGAAGTTTTTGTTGAATAGATAAATAATTTTATTTATATTTCGTTCATTTTGAAATTATCTAAAAAAATAATAAGCTGTACTGTACTGTACTAAAGAATCAATTAAGTAAAATTGTACAAACTAAACAAATTTCAACAAACATTTATTTTATATACAATAGAAAAATAGCATAAATATTTTTTTAAATACAAAAGGAAAAATTCAATTAAAATATTAAGATTTAGCGTCCATACATTAATTTCACTTTCACAATTTTAAGAGAATCATAAAAGAGAAGCAGAAGTTACAAAAGTAAATAATTCAAAATGTATTATATACAAACCAATGAAAACGACAGCAAGTTAAATGCTTACTAATTTCTGCATACGTCATAATTTTCAACAATAGAAGCTGAAAAATGACAATTAACCTCCCAATGTTATCCTGAAAATCAATATTATTTTACAAACAATAAGCTGACTTCTATTTATTATTTATGACATAGCTCTGTTTTCTATTAAAATTTTGTCTATGAATTGTTTTTTTTGTGATTGACAAGTATTGAATCCAATCGTTTATACTTTTATCGTTTATCGTAATCGGTTTATTCGTTAATATTACTGACAACATACAAATTAAATTTTGTCGAATGTTGAATGTCTGCAGGATTTTCATCATTGAATCTATATTTCTCATTTTACAAGAACTATAATAAAATATAGAATGTTTATCAATATAATCTAAAGCTCTGCTAAACGATAAAATCAGTAATTTTAGAACATTTTGATAAATTTCAAATAGTACACGATTGAATTATTAAATTGAGAATCTTAACAACAGATTTTACATAAAAAATATCATATTTATCATCTTGAAATTATTCGCAAAAGAAGTTCAAACTTTTATCGAAATTTGTTAAAATTTAGAGTTTGTTTTTGGGTCTGAAGAAGAAGAAGACAAATTAAAATAATAATTAAAGAAATAAATATGAAAACTGTGCATTTCGAATATTTATATCTAAAGTTTCAATTTAGCTATGAGCATGAACTTTGACTTGCTGGTTAAGGTGAGGTGGCATTAAATGGTGCAAAATAAAATATTTAAAAATTTTGAACAGGTTTTGTAAAAACCTGCTACCATTGATTTAAATGTTTTGAAGTATTTAATATTCTTTCATATCATAACAATATGATTTCTTTACAATTATTCTGTTTATTTGAGATGTTTTAATTTGATAATTGTAATTATGAAATTAATTATATACTGTTGAATTCTACTTTTGAATTTATTTTCAACATGACATTTTAGAAATTTTATATAAAGTATTCTCAACAAATTCAGATGAAATTTGTATTATATAATATTATAAAAACATGCAAGATTTCTATTAAATTATAATATTTTTTTTAATTGCAAACTTCAACAGAACACTATTTACTAATATTCATTATACAATTTTTGTAGAATTATTTCAAATCTGCTGTCAATAATAACTAAACAAGTATAGCCTTAAACAACTTTAAAATAATTCAATACGCAGATAAAATTGTAGAGCAAATAGAATAAAACGAATTTCATTAGAATCCTTATATAAACTTGATGATGTATTAGTTTATTTTCACTTTTTATATATCTTTAAACCTTTCAACATCTTTTTCAACATAACATAACACTCTATTTTCCATATAAAAGAATCAAGAAAATGTTAGAACTATTAATTACGATAGTTTAATCAAATGCATAAAGGCCAGTCGAAATGTCAAACAATACTGCACATAAAAATCTCATTCTTTAACATTCCCAATCAAATTATACTGCAAGATATATTTAAGGTCACACTATATAGAATTGAAGAGCCAGACGTGATATCAAATCAACCTGATTCAGATTTCTAAAAGATGTAGACAGAGCGAAGGAGAGATCAAAGTAAATGGAGAGAAGATGAATTGGCCATGTGTATACGCTCAAGGAATTGCCAAAAGTATTGCAAACTATTTGCTGTGTAAAAGAAAGAACTAATCATATTTCATGTTAGATATATCTAATTAATCTGGAAGATATATTTCTATATTTCCAAAGTTTTTTTCAATATCAAAAGGTTTTACTTTTTATTTTTAAAACTATTTATTTGACCGTTATTAGCAATTAATTTATTTGAACAATTTTTGTTTGTGTTTTGAAATAATTAATATAATAAATAGTTTCTTATTTATCGAGTATTTTTAAAATTACAATGAATCAATGTTTTTTGGAAAAAGTATGTTTTATTCCAAAGTACAGAGTTTAAATTTGTTTTAAATACATTTAGTTTATCCATCATGTAATGTAAAGTATCTACCTGTAAATGTAGAGTACCGAAAAAAGTTTTTTTGAAAACTATTCATTTTTACCATTGCGGACACATCATATTAGTTTAACAAAAGCAATACTTGTTAAAAAGAATTTTACTGTGTAACAGAAAGACTTTGAAAATAAGTACACAGAGATATTCGTTTTCTAATAACCGGAAAAGTAAACATTTTAGCAAAACAAACAAAACATAAATTTTATCTCTTCCTATACCTACTGCTAAATTCGATAACAGAAAGTAACTGAACAAGTTCGCATATTCCCACAACTGAAAGGATAGCGGTTGTGTTTGTACCAGAAATATACGAAGACACGCTATTCTTTTATTATTCAACAATGGAATCCGCATTCAAATATGCCGAAAAAAATTAATATTGAAAATTTAAAAATATAAAAATATAAAAATATAAAAACCCAAAGTTGAAAATTAGAAACTTAAATATATGTAATGAAGAAGAAATAAGAACGAATGAATTGAAAAATGGTAACAATAAATATCTTGTATACAATAAATATTGAATTTAGAAGTGTTACAAAATGGAAGTTGTTATTTTTTTCGATATCCAAATAATAAGTGCATCGATTATAAATAAAAACGTCATTCATATCGAGAAAATCTTTCTTTAACTTAAGATATTCTGTGACCTGGAGTGTTTGTTTTGCTGTTTTGTTAAGAAATGTCTTTTTAAACAAGAATAACTTTTGGTGTTTTCATTAATATAAAAGATGGTTAGTTTAGGTAGAAGCAAAATGTGATTAGAAAAATATTTAGAATAAAAACATGCAATATATGATAATAAAATTATTAAAAGCAAAACAAAAAACTAACAGCATTATTTATCCGGAGTATTCTTTACAAAAATATTCATATTATATTTATAACAAATTTAACAAAAACAACATTTTTTTTGATAAATAATGTTTACCTTTATTTTCTCTGGAATAAATGAATATCTAAAATATTGCATATTCATTTCTACGAAAATTGTTTTGACAGTCCATTTTATTAGAACAAAAATTGTGAAGTTAACCTATTTTTCGGATTCTACTTATTATAAGCGGTTGAATTATTTTACTCGAAGTACCCACAAATATGTATATAAACTTATGAAATTTCTAACTGTAGCTTAAAGTAGACAAAAAAAATGTGAAAAATGAGTTAACAATTGTAACATTTTCTAGTAAGGATTTTATAGTCACATAATGAATGATTCAAAATAAAATATTCACCTTTCTGAATGCAGTCTGACTTTGAATGATTCGCGCTAATTGCTTTAATTAACTCGTAAACGGGCAATAAATGATATTGATCCCAGTGAGCTAAGCAACGCTGCTGGTGAAGCGGATTCTTCTACGCCAGCATCCGGTAAAGTTAATTCGACGATTAGGACCGAAAGCCAGAAGAATTGACAAGAACAATTTCTCCGGCTTCCGCAGTCCTAATAGGAACGGCCTAAGATTATAAAATGACTTCAAAATTTCAACTATTTAAATATCATCGATTCTTGCCTGCAGTGTAAAATGTTACTTTCAGCAACAGTTTACTTTCAGTATTGTTTCATTTTCTAATCGGAAGCTAGAATTTAATGTCTCATAATTTCGATATTGTTGTTTGGGTATAAAGGTCTCTGTGAAGATTTCTTACCCTTCACACTACCAGGTTTTTACTGTGAAGGGAAATAACTTTAACGATATTTAGAAGCAGAGTTTACCGACCGAAAACAGGTTCAGAAAATGGAAAGATCATGCCTTCTCTGATCTAGGTTTAGTGACAACCTTTCCTTCCGATGGTGTATACAAAGAACTTGAAAAAGAAATTACCGACGAATAGTATAAATTATCTTTTTAGATTTGGACGCGGTCTTGTTTTCAAAATTGTTTTCAAAATTAAGCAATTAAAACATGGTAATTAGATGATTTAACAATGACTCTTTTATTCAATAAAATTTTTATGATACGCAGAATTAAGTCTGCGAGTATTGATTTTAAGAATATATGTTCAGTTAAATAGAACATATAAAAATCAAAATATCCCCATTTATGTTTCTAAGATTACTTTTGAAAAAGAGTTTTCTCTTGAAGTAAAACTTTCATTGCAAAACAAAAATAATACTTATTAAATTAGTAAAATTACCGCTATATTTAACTTTGGTGTCATATAAAGTTACTATAAAAGTATCTTGTAAACAAATAAGTTTTTGAAATTAAAAATTTCAATTTCTGTGTCTAAATTTAAAACACGTGCTATGAATCTGGATGGACAGTTTTTCCGAAACAATACTCTCTTCATCAATTGACTTGAGATAATTCTCAAAAAGCTTTAGCGACTTAAAATATATTTATCTGTGACAAAACGTATAACATTTTACACCGTCTTTCAAAAATGTTGGATTAAAATATATAATTAATGACGGCAAAAAATTAAGCCTTATAAACACTTTTATGCACGATTCCAAATAACTATAAACGGAAATATCTAATTAATGTAGACTGAAGTTGCTATTTATTATTAATCAAAAAATTTAAATAAGTATTTTGTTTGTCGTCATTATAAATAGGTGTTTTATTTCTTGTTATTTAAAAAAAACGTCATTTTCCATAGCAGGATATATGATATCGTTTTTATGAAAATGCATTAACAACTCAGCATGTGATAAGAAAAAAATAATATAAAATGAAAATAGATTCGTGACATGGCTTTTATGCTTTATGAAAAGTTTTATGGTACACATTTGGATAATTGTTTCCAAGTTTATAACATATTTTTAATAATGACAACGAATAAATATAAATTTCAGAGATATTATATATATAATTTCAAATTAATATTCAACGTTCGAAATACAGTAATTATGTTTGCGTTGTGGCGGTAGATTTACATCTGTGTGGTAACACAATAACTATAAAACCATTTTGTAATTATTTGTATTCATTTGTAGTTGAATTGGTGAAATTTTATATAGATTGTATTTTTACCGTATTTAAATAATTTTATTATTACCTAAAACACTTCTAATTATAAGATTCAGTCTATATAATTCAAAAAATTTGTATTATAAATCTATTTTCAACCACTTTATATTAATTAGATTGGTAATAAAACATAAAGCTAAATACATATATAATACCCACATCAGAATAATTTTTATTATTTTTTAAAACGTTAATAGTATCTTGTATATTTGTAATAATTAACATTTCAAAAATTAGTTAATGAAATTAGACTGATACCACTTATGTTGTTATAGAAACAAATTTTATAGATTTAGTAATAACTTAATTAACCTCTTGAAAAGACAATTGCACATATATATTTATGTGTATTAAACGTGAATATATGAATATAAACCTAATTTGATATAATAATTTTAATATAGTATGAGTATTTCACAATTTGATCCATTTACATTATATTATTCTAGATATTTTCAGATATTTAAAAAAAATTATGTTTAATAATCCATTTTATCAAAAATTTAAATATTATTTTCTTTATATAACGTGTGTATGCGAATACTTTTGATGTGAAATTTTAATAAGTTGTAATTATAGTTTGCAATTCAATTTATAAGGTTTCAGTAGATGTAAAAAGGAATTAGTCATTGCATACATTATAGAGAACAAATCAGCCTACATAATTGCAGACTATATATATTTGATAGATATACTTAAACATAGAACAAAGACAGACATTACAACAAAATACATTTGACAATAGGTACTATCTTTCACATATATTCATAAAATAGTTTATTAAATTTTAGAAAACGTAAAATTAAAAAAGAATTATTTGTTTGTCATAAAATTATATTTTTCACACTTTGAAAAGAATTGTGATTAAAATAAAATCTAAAAATAGCTGACAAAAATATATAATTAATGAAAAAATATTGAATGTTGCTTAGGTCAACTGGGAAATATATTTACAATTAAACTGTTTAAAATTATTGAAAGCCTCACTGTTAGATCAAACCACAGCATCCATTTAACCCTCGGCGTAGCTCCAAATATTGATTACTAATTTCTTCTCAGTCTCCAGAATCATCGCATTGTTCTAACGAGTCTGAATTCCTGAGGGAGTTGGACATAAGACCAGACCAGCCGATATGCTGTGGTATGATAAGGACAGAAGCTTGGTAATTCAGGGAGACTATAGAAATTACCCTCCCCTATATACTGGGAGCAGCGTGAGGAAATCTATTGTTTACTGTATATGCAGATCTTTCGATTTCTGGGTGGAAAATTTTTTCTTTTATTCTTGTCGGAAACATCACAAATTGAATTCAATAAGTGGTTGTATACACACGACTGGTACTAAGGAAAAGAATTAATATTGATCAATCGTTTCATTTTCTATAAGCAACAAGCTAGAATACGCTTCAAAACAAGGATATGAAAAATGAAATGTTTTAGTACATTATTTTATTTTTTTTATTATTCACTTAAGAATCTTTAATTTAATTATTAATTTATATAAAAAGTTTAATAAATAATATCAATTATTTTAGTAAAGCGTTTGATATATAGCAAAAATGTTGGTATAATGTATTTGAATCTATTATGTAATATGTTTAATTAACAATGATAAACTAATTTGTTTATAGAAATGTTAGTAAATATTTTTTAATTGGACAATTAAAAAAATAAATTTGGATAGAAATTTCTAAGAAATTAGAATTCAAATTCTGAACTGTTAAGTATACCAAAAATATGATTAATATTAAATATATTGCTATTATAAACGCGAACAAATTTTTTCGCTATGAATTATAATCTGTATTATAATACTAAAAATTGGAACATATTATAACACCCTATCCCAATTTATATACTTGTCCAAACAATAATCGTTTGAAAATATATTAAAGGAAAGAGAATGTACATAAATCAAATAAAAGTAATATATCTTTAGATTCATCTCGCAGAATAGTAAGTTTTATATAGATATAGATATAGATAGATAGATAGATAGATAGATAAATAAATATATATATATATATACAAACATATATGCACGTTGGAAAAAATCCATTAACAGATTTGTTTGTAAAACATGAACCAAGAAAAGAGATAAATAATTGGTTTTGTGTATTGAAGGAATGTGCGGGATTGTACAAATAAGTATATATCCAGCATTTCTGGACTCTAAAAAGAAATATTTCAGAATCCAATTTATTGTAGTCGTCCACAATCGATAGACTTGGTGGATACACAAGAGTATGTAAATATATATATATATATACGTAAAATTAAGATTTACTGGAAATGCTGACTGTGTGTATATTATATGCAGTGTACACGCTAATTGTCTTGTAGGTTTGTAAAAAAGAATGTTGACATCAATCAGATACTTTTTAAAATGAAATCTTTTTTTCAGATTTTTATCATATATATACGTTAAAATACATTATAATTTACTATATATGCATTATAATTTCGGTTAAATTATTAGATAACATCTTATTTTGAATAATACATTAAAATTTTTGTTAACAAAAAGCATTAGAAAAAAATAGAATGTTATAATATAATCAAACAATGTTTAAGTCTGTATTGTTGTATTATATTGATACAGATGAGTTCTATTTTATAAAATTTATGTAAGAATACTTTAATTAAGTTTTTTATATAGTGAATTACAGTAATTTCCACAATATAATTCGATAACGATTTAATTTAGAATATCGATTGTGATACTGAAAAAATGAATCGTGTAAAAATGTAGCGAATAAATGCTTATCGTAGTATTTTATCTACATCGAGTAAACTAAACTAAATACAAACAGTATGATGTTTAGAACTTTAAAAAAATTAAATCTGTTATTTTCTGCATTTGATATGAATTGGAAACGCTATAATGACTGGAAACTATCTTTTGCGTCTTTTGATATCTGCAATAAACACAAAATTCACTTTCGGATAAGAACAAATCGGAATATAAATCGTGTTGTACACACTTTATTAAATCACAAACCCGACATAAATTATCTAATTCAGACTGTCCAAATAGATCTTTTTTCATTCGGTATAGATCAGTTTATTCTTCTGGGTCGCAAGTCATATTTTGTTTTATATTTTACAATTAGTACAGACCACTCTACTTTGAATATATTATTCTGTTTAAGAAAAAGAAGCAATTGAAATATTTTCTTAGTTCTATTCAAATATTTTTAATTATTTTCTGTTTGAAAAATACAGCTACTTAATCTCAAAAAAATTAAAATAAACAATTTTGCTTAGTTAGTTAGTTAGCTGCAAGGAATATTAATTCCAATGTCTGAAATTAATCATATTTTATTTAACATAGAATTATTATGTCTTATTTATAAAGAATGACATGAATCTCATTTATACTGTAGATATAAACGGCAAAAACAGGAAATCAAATCAAATCAAATAAAATACATAATGTATGTTAATGCATTTAAACGAATATCTTTAAATCTTTTAATCAAATAGAATTGCATACTTTCCGTCTTAATTCGCGGCAAGTTTTTCTTCACATGGAATATATCAAAACGTCTTCTGCTGTTCTTCAGAGAAATTATGTAGCATGTCAATCGGTACCGGAAAAAGAATCGTCGAACTTTTCTCTGCAGAAATGGCATTAAGTGTCTGTAAATAGCGAAGCTGCAGGGCAATAGGTGATTCGGAGATGATGTCGGCGGCTTGTTTGAGAGCTCTGGAGGCTTTTTTCTCCCCCTCAGCAGCGATGACTTTGGCTTTGGCTTCTCTGGTTGCCTCAGCTTCCGCTGCCATAGCTCGCTGTAGTAACAGCGGGAGTCGAACATCCTTGATCTCAACTCGTTCCACCTTAACACCCCAAGAATCGGTGGCAGAGTCGAGGTTGCCCTGCATGATCGACGAGATCTCGTCCCGCTCCATGAGAATTTCAGAGAGATCTTTGGTACCCAGCACGTTTCGAAGTGTGGTCTGAGCCAGTAGACGAGTGGACCGATCGGCGTTCTCCACGTTGGTCACAGAGATCGTTGGATTGAAGATTCGATAGTACACGACAGCGTCCACAGCAACCGTGACCGAATCCTTGGTGAGAACCTCCTGCGGTGGGACATCAAAAGTTAGAGTACGGAGGTCGACTGTACGAATCTGATCCATACATGGGATGATAAAAAAGAGTCCTGGGCCTTTCGCGATGCCATTGTTCTTAATTCGTCCTAGTCGGAAGATCACGGCTCTTTCGTACTCTGCCACCACTTTGATGCAGGCGATCATGGAAAATGGAAAAGTTAAACCAATTAAAAAATAACTCACTCCCATGAGAACGGCTCCACAAATTCCGACATTTCGTGAAACCGGCAATGCTGCAATATCCTTAAACCTGTCCTCCTTATCCACTTGCTCGTTTAGAGGAACCTTTTCTTTCGCGTCGTCTATTTCCCCCGAAATCATAGTTAAATTTAAGTTTTTTGTCAACAATCTCAAAACTAGTAGTACACAAAAACCTTAAGTCACATTTTTATTCACCGTTTCTGAAACCCATCAAATGAGCTACGAAATTCAGGTGGAAGTGTTTCAGATAAAATCGAGGAGAGCGTTCATTCCAATGTTTCCTGATTGGTTATTGCCCCAATTACCAATTGTAATGCATTTATAAAAATGATCTATTTTTAGATTTTCATTTTCTGTTTTTTTAGGATACACTGTATTATATCTCAACCAGAGACATAATATTCGCGGTTAATTCTAGACAACAAAACTGAAAGTCTTTAAAATATGTTTTTTTTTCATCTTTTTAATTAAGTATTGTATAGATGTAGCAAAAACTGACTACCTAAATATGTATAGAATATGAAATTATTCTACCGGTATATCAGTAAAATATATTTATTTTTTACTATTAATAGAAGTTTAATTAAAATTTATTTGAAATATCAGATATCAGTTAAAAAATAGTTGTATTTAAATGAAAAGTCATACAAATTCTTGTGGAAAATGGAGTTATATTCAAATTACACATACAACCAACCCTATTCAGTATACTTTTTATAATCTAATTCATCAGAAAAATTGTTTGCCAAAAAAACTATATGTTAGATTATTAAAATTGAATAACTGAATTTGCAAGGGATTTTTTAAAAATTTTTGCAAGGATAAATTCTTTTTAGGGAACTAGAAATGTTTTATTAAATTAATTAAAATTAATAACTAAAGGTTGTGAAACATCCTGATTGTGAAATAGTATTAATTTAAACAGCTCATTTAAAAATCACTGTATTTAAAACAGATGACTCGATAAGATACAAATACGCAATTGATAAGGGGAGTAAGTGGCCGGGTAATTGACTCATACCCCTTTCTTTAAACATTCTGCATCCGTCACTGATTTATACTGTACATGAATTTATATATAATGATACTACTAAATATTTATTTTAAATAAAACATTTAAAACAAAACATTATCTGATTTTAGCTTGACAATAAATTGGAGAATATATTTGATTTTCTAGTTTAAATTTTAGGTTATTAAATTGACAACAATATTGGTCAACACAAAAGTTTTTTTAAGAACATTAAGAATATTTATCACAACTAAAAGGTTTTCTAGACCAGATGCTTTAGATATGACCACATGTTTAGCATATGTTCAGCATGTTAGAACAAATAACTTTTAGAATTTATATATTGAAGACGTTTGGCGATATTATATAACAAAATTTCGTCCAGTGTGTTGTTTTCATACACCTACATCGCAGACTAATTAGAAATTAAAATTATAATCATATCAAGTCAAAAAATATTCATTCAAAAAAGAATATATTTATTTGAAGACTAATAATTCTATAAATAGCACAATATTAATCGATAGTCTGAACATTGATTTATTTCATTTTTATTAATACTTTCCTTTATAAAATATATTGAAAATAAAAAATATAGATTATAATTGTGATATAGAAAATTATTATTTTATTATATTAAATTCAAATTTAAAAAACACTGTTTTCAAATATTATATATTGAATTACTTCCGAATAATAATTAAAATTAAACAAACTTTTCGAAAAAACACTTACGAACGCATTTAACTTATAGTAATATTTCTATCGAAAAATTATGTGACCTTAATAATGAGCTATTTGAGTTACTTTGATTTATTATATGTAGTCTCAATCCGGATAGATTAGAGTGAGTTGAATAGTGGAGATATTAAAAGCTTTGCATAAATAAAAGATTTTATTGAAAGATGTAAATTCTTAATTGGAGAATATTCAATGTTTAAGTGATCTATGATAAAGTAAGAGAAATCTGTTGAGACATCGATTTAGTTGCTTATTAAGTTTGAGTAGATGAATAAGTAGTCAAATTAATCTGAAAAATGTCAGTTCTTATATTGTAGGTTGTAAATAATTAATGAAGTTTAATGAAAATATTTTTTACGATTAAATAGCTCAATGAAAATATTTCGCAGGAATATTTTATTCGATAGAAACTTTTTCTGTTAATAATTTGTTCAAAAAAAATAATGCGGAAGTAAAGTTTTATATAATGTATTGGTATAACATTTTTTACTCGCCTAAAAAAAGGAACAATATAATTAATTCTAGTTTTTAAAATTATTCCGAAGTCTTTCTAAGGAAATAAAACTTATAATTATTTTATATTACAGTTATTGCTTATAAATTATTATAGCTGTTGTATTTGTAGATACAGAATTTGTCTGCATAGTTTTCAAGATGTCAACGCGTAGGTATACGCTGAAAATTCTTTTTTGTTTGTTCAAATACTATCAACTATTCGTATATATAATATCTATATAGACGTTATACACTATTTGAACTTACAACAACAGACGTTATACATTATTTGAACGTAGTAGACGTTATACACTACCTATTTGAACGAATAGCAACAGACGTTATACACTATTTAATTTATAATAACAGACGTTATACACTATTTAATTTATAATAACAGACGTTATACACTATTTAATTTATAATAACAGACGTTATACA
>JAUZNC010059717.1:0-45402 GCA_034780395.1 Vannuccia rotundouncinata | reverse complement strand
CTGAAGAAAGGCTTGCTGGCTTAACTATGATGGCTGTACATTATTCGGAGACAGCAAATTTGGAAAGTGCCACTATTATACAAAAATTTATTAGGGCAAATCCAAGGCGCATTTTCGGCCAGTCAATTTTATTTGACTAATTATCATTTGTCACATTGAAGTCTGTTGCTATTTGTATTTAGTATTTAAATAATATACACTTGTATTTATTGTACATTTTTTAGTAATTTAGTTGATAAAAATGCACTCATAGTTGGTAATTTTGGATCATCCTATAGGATGATCCAAAATTACCTAATAGCCCAAATTGAACCAATTTAGAGTCACTGATCTATGTGAAGAGAATAAATAGCCACGGGCTATTAGCCTCTGTTATGTAACCCAATTCAAAGTTACACGTCATAAGAGTCAAAAATCAGGAAAATTAAAACTAATTTTATAATAGTACCTAATATCCTATTTTTTAAATTTTTCTGGGCAGGACCCCCCTGACATCCGCCAAGTTGGGGCCCCAAAATACCTCAAAATTATGCCAAGAAATGCTAACGTCTAAAAAACCAAAAAAATTCCTCGCAAGCTCGGATTGTACCTATAGGCTCGCTGCTCGCCATAAATTCTAAATCTAGACCCCCCCCTTACCGCCACTGGAATATATTTTATAAAATTGTAAAAATCAATGGTCATTGTAACTACATAGATATTCAGAGGTGAGCAATAATTTTTTAGGGCGTAACTAAAAAACTGGGTGGGGGCTCGAGGTTTCCTACGTCTACAGTAAAATAACCAGGTTGCCATGCGGTATTATTAATAAAGTTGATTCAGTGATTTAGTGATTTATTTAACCCATATGTATATGCTCTGAACTTATCAGCGCAAAAACTTTCAACATAAAAATAATACCTATTCTCTAGTCTGTCTGGTCTTGAACTCAACGCCCTGGCTATCAAAATGACGTCGATCAATTAATTATTATTTTATTTACCATAATAAATTTATTAGAGATATTATTATTTTTATATACTAGTCGATATCTCCTATTAGGATAAATATGTCAATAAACGTTAAGAATCAGCCTGGCTAGCTCAGTCGGTAGAGCACGAGACTCTTAATCTCGGGGTCGTGGGTTCGAGCCCCACGTCGGGCTTTCTTTTTAAAATTTATATGTATTTTAAAAAGTCATGTATTTTTCTTATTCATATATTTACAGTAACAAATTTCAATGTCATAAATGGATAAAATTCCATTTTTGGAAATATCCTTTATTTTTAGAGTAGATATATTGAACGTATAAGTAAGTTGCACAAATAATTTAAGTAGGTAATATAATAAGTGCTAATAATAATAGTGTTAATAAAATAACAAGATGGAAATTGAAGAGTCTATGGATAGGAATGCATTTTATTTTGAATTTCATTATTATGATTGATTTTCTAAACTTTTATTAAAAATAAAGCAAATGGAATACGCCGACCGGGAACCACTGAACCACTGGCGCTTCGTTTTGAAGCAATAAATGAAGTTAGGAGAAATTTTAATTTATGATGCGTTCTTTTAACATTCAACGTTTTCTTTATATGTACATTTAAAATATTAGTAGGTATAGACTACATATATATTTAATTGTAAAACTAAATTTTAAAAATTATAAAATATTAGTAGGTAGGTAGATAGATATTTAGGAATAACAGTATTTCGACAATAAAGTGAAATAAAAACAATTTGAGTAAAATGAACTTCAACAACCGCAATAAAATTAAATTAAAATAGAATGAAAAGTTACTTAACTTAATTTTTTAAATTAATCCTGATTGATCAAAAGCTTTTAAAATATATTTAGTTCAAAAACTACAACGAGCATGCCAGGATTCGAACCTGGAATCTCCTGATCCGTAGTCAGGCGCGTTATCCATTGCGCCACACGCCCTATGTCTCTCTACCATTTAGATAAATGATTTTAGATTTGAGTATCGAGTTCTTTCACAGCTATAGTAGGTATTTCACAGCTAACTATTTAATTATTAGAATTATTTAAACGAAATTTATAACAAAATCATGCAGCGGGTCAAGAAATATAAAATCACAAGACTACCCTTTGTGATAATTGTTTGCAAAGAACAAAATGACCTTTTCACAAAAAAAGCATTCTGAGTTTATATATACCTACCTACCTAGCTAAGAGAAAACGACAGTAACAATATTTAGAAGTTTGAAATAATAGTACTCAGTCAGATTTGGACTTCAATCAATTGATAAATAAAAGATTTTATAAAAAGGTCAGGCATGGCTGAACATCCAATAAATAACATTATTTCAACCTTTTCGGCATGACGGACTTTAGCTCTTATCTTTTGTTTGGTGACCTTGAAGAAGTCTCAACGATGCAAAATGTTCTCCACAATTATGTACTCAGAAACTTAGAGAATGACACCAATTTATTCGAATTCTTCCTTCGATCATTTTCCTTATAGTCACATAGATTACTGAACAATGGTTGTATACTTAGGTACTTAGGTATTACTTATACTATTGTTATACATACCATGTGATGTGGAAAATTTAGCTCTATTGTCAAGAAATTCTAAGAAATCAGAATAAAAGTTGAGAAAAAAATAACGAACTGATGGAAAATTTTCGTCCTATATAATCGTCCAAAATCAAATAGACGTCAATTTCAAACAAAAGAAAAACATTCGAAAAACTTGTAGTATTTCCTGCGTGTGGTATATAGGAAGCCCATCATGGTGTAGAACCAACACAAAGGTGTCCTTTGCAGAAATAATAGTTCCTTTAGTGAATGGACATAGATAATGCACTTGTTCATCGCAATTGTGCTCAGATGAAGCTATCCAAAAGGAAGTAAAAGTACCTGATACCAAATCTTCAACTGGCCTCATCCGTCCTGAATTCTTGGATGAGGGAGTCAATTCAGAACAGAACTCGCAATTATGGGAGAAGAATTCGGGCCCAATGATCATGCGGTCGAGACACTAACTTTCAGCGAAGTTAACTTGTATATCCCGTTTTATCTTCTGATCGTCGACGCCAGATTTGTTCTTTTATGGGGTTATGAAAGGTCGTGTATTCACACAGAGCAACAGACCATTGTCGAAATAATTGAAACAAACCATCAATAATCGACGTTGAACTTTGTTAGAAAGTTTCCATAAGTGTAGTTAAAAGTCAAAAGACATTTGTAGAAATTAATTATCAATAATAACGGCGAACTATTAAAATCTTTCCGATCTCATGTGCTTGCAAATATACCTGCAGATGCATGTGTAAAATACACTTTTATATTTTTAAATAATAGAGTGCTTATTCAAGTTTAAGATCAGTATTATTTAAACAAATCGGGGGCAATAAATTTATGGATCCCTCTGTAAACTAATTCTGAATTATTTTTATATCCAAATATTATTTAGGTAAGTATATTCTAAATATAACAAAAATGAGTAAAAAACTACCATAAATATGTTTTATACCTTTCAGGGTGCACAGAAGTCACCGAAGACGCTTTTACACGTTTTGCCTTTCGATAAATTTGATGAAAATCTTTGCAGTCAGATTATTGATTTACTTCCTGGCAGAATTGAAGCTTGTGTGAATGCTCATGGTGAACATTTTGAGAATTGAGACAGTGAGTCAAGAACATTGTTTATATAGGTGTTTTATTAATATGTATATTACCCATGTATTATATCTGACTTGTAACTAAATATATTTTTTGCTAAAATGCAAATATATTAATAATTTTGAAAGTGTGGTAGGGATCGTATGTAAGATTTATAAAAATAGAAACATAAGATTTATTGTGTTTTTATTTTATATTTTGAATTATTCAATTACATCCTTAGAAAAATTATTGGGATGAAAATATCATACCATTTAAATAAGCAATCTATTAAATGTTTGTATAAATAAATAATCATATGGCACAGGTACTTTTGTAAAGTATAGTAGGCATAGTACAAAGGTTTGATTTAATTAAATAATATATAGAACGAAAACAATATTAAATATATAATATAATGAAACATATATGTACAATGAATTCAAAGAGTAAACTGAAATCTGATTAAAATGCATCACAATATTTTGATAACTAAAAAGCAATAAGTTGTTTAAAATCGGACAATGGTACCTTAAGTTCGGAAATATGTTTTCATTATTAATTTTAAAGAGTAATAAACGTTTTCACAAATATTACATTGATGAACGAAATTGGAAAAAGAAAATGTACAATAAAAAGTATACGAGATACGCAAAAAACTAGAAGAATTCGTAAGTTCGAAAGAATAACCGTTTAGATATACACACAATCAAAGAATATGAGTACTTTGGCTTGATGGCTCCGGTATAAATAGTGTATTAGAATTTGGTAGCAACATCATTCCTGGAATCACAGTCTTCGAACTACTCTGGTGACTGGTGGACTCTGCCGAAAAGGAGGAATCTGGAGGCGATGAACTAGTTCGCTGTGACACCCCGTTATTGTTGTTAATGTTGGACTTATTATAGACTGTCTTCACCATTGAGGTGAAAGAACTGCACGTCTGACCGGACATTGATCGAGCAGAATCAGAGGTGACCATAACTTCCGTATGCCATCCTCGAAGACGACTATGGATGTCCCGTGACAAGGGGCGATGCTGGGGCAGTTCATTCCAACACTCAACCATGAGGGCATACACTTGGGGTGGACAGTCTTCCGGACCTGGCAGCATTTGGCGTGCACGGACCAGCTCAATCACTTCGCTGTTGGAATAGCCGTAATAAGGTTGCAGACCGAGACTCCAAACCTCCCAAAGAAGCACTCCATACGCCCAGACATCCGATTCCACGGTCATCTTGCCGTAGAGAATTGCCTCAGGTGGCATCCAACGAATGGGGAGACGAGCGTTACCTTGAACCACGTAGTAATCTTCCTCATAGACTCGTCGTACCAGACCAAGGTCGGAAATCTTGCATAGAAGATTGTCCCCAAGTAATACATTTCTAGCGGCAATATCCCGATGAACGTGATTATTATTAGCGAGGTACTCCATCGCTGAAGCCAGCTGTGTTGCAATGTGCAGTAGGTCCTTGTAAGCGACACCGGTGCCTAAACTGAACACTCCTGAAGCGTCCATCGAGGTAAACACGGGGTTGTGGTAGACTAAGTATTCGTGTAAATCCCCTAACGGCGGCATTTCAAACACGAGACAGGTTGGCGAATGTTTCAGACAGACTCCAAGCAGGCCGGCTAAATAAGGATGATGAATGCGCGCCTGGGCTTGACCTTCTAGACGGAAGTCAGTTTGCATTTGATTGCTGGGACTTGAAATTAGAGTCTTAATGGCAACTGAGGTGATGCTTGCACTTCCATAGAGACCTGTTAGTTCACCGGAATATACTGGTCCAAATTGTCCATGACCTAATTCATCACCAAATCTGCAATGACAAATAAAATATACTCTAAATATATTTTATTAGAATTATAAAATAGTTTCTATATTGTGTGATTAATTATAAACAGTTTGTATAAGAAATATTAAACGATCTTTAATCTGAATTCGTACAATTTATTATAATATCTATATTAATTTTAAAACACTCATTTTTAAACTGAATAAAATGAAATTATTTATACTGAATTTTTAAAATTGAAATGGTAAATATTCTATTTATTTATTATATTATAAAACAATATTATACAAAGCGACTTTATAATATATTTATTTATACGCTTTTAGTAAACATCAAAATGAGGTATCTAGATTATACTACTAATGTAGTACTATAAGTAGTAGAACAAGTATATAAATAATTATTTCAATTACCGAATATGATTAATAGCTAACTCCTGTGAATCAATAGTAATTTTTGTAAAAGCTGACTGAAGTTGTGTTGTCAAGGGCCTCTGTAAAACTCCCTTTTTGATTCCAAAATAACCAGCTTGTGGAGAAGGACCTCTTCGAAAGAAACAGCAAATTATTAGGAAGAGAATACTCAATCCAGTCAGTATGCCCAAGGAAACGAAAATAGGAAGATATTCATTGGATTGTTCTTCTTGTTCAGACGAATTACCTTTTGAATAAAAATTATAAAAAATTTTCATTGCAAAATGTTCTAGTAAATAATACATGAATGCTATTACTCAAATATATAACTTAAATATTTAGTTAATAATAAAATATATTTTACAAACATATATTGTAGCTAATATTTCAATTTATACAAGTATTATTATTACTTATAAAAGATTTTATAAACAAATTGAATTAATTGTATTAAAAAAGTATGTAATATGAACAATGTAGGTTCTACCAAAGCCAATATATATAAAATGAAAAATAAACGGTTTTCTTTCAAAATAATAATTTTTTAATATCTGTAGAATTATAACAAAGAGAACATACCTTGGCATCGGGGGACATCACACAATTCTTTGTCCCCATTTAAAGATACGAAGCACCAGGGAGACTTCATGTGCCACTTGTCAGGGTCCGGATTTCGACAATAGTTATGACTTTCTGTCAATCCGAATCCGTAGATCTGCTTCCAAGGAAGACATTTACGTCCGGTCCAAGTAGTGTCTGTTCTACCGACATACGAACGTCCAGTTTCGTTAAAACAATTTTTGGATTCAGCTGCATAAAAAAAGAGTTCATATTAGAATAAATAAAATTCTGAAATTTATTATTTTATTTTTATGAGAAATAGTTCATTTTAATTCTCGCTAATCTTAAATGTAAAAAAAAAGAAAAAAAGAAATAGATTATATATTTATATTTATATTTATATTTAACCGGAAATTATACTTTTATCAAATCATATTGTCACAGCTCTCTAATCAGATAATCGATAAATTAATCTGACATATGTAATATGTATGATATGTACAAAATATCAACAATATTACAATCTGAAAACAATTATCCTGTTGAAAAACAATTTCCCCAACAATATTCAATCACTTATTAAACAATTGTATAGACTGGGAAGTAGAGAGAATTTTATAATTTTTTTTAATTTGTTCTTTTAGTATTTTATTATAAACTATTTGAAAGAAATTTGTGATTATCATGTTGTAAATATCGATTCAATTAGAAATTAGAGAAACAACTTTGACATAAACGATTAAAGTTTTATTAATTTGAAAAGTAGTTTCCGCAGCAACTTGGAAAAATGAGGTTAACTTTATAACAACAGATCGATATTAAAATTTTTGTATCTGTTGGTTGAAACATTATAGTTTTCTTGACAATCAAAAATCAAAAATACTAGTTTTATAATTAATTAAAAAATTATATTTAAAATTTTAACTCGACTTTTAGATGACTTTCCAAACGTATTTTTCCACATGTTCAAATTTGATACTATTTCTTACTAATAATACTTACAGATGACATATAAACGATATTTTTTTTACAAAATATGTATCCATTATATGGATTCCTGAAAAATTACTAAACCGAACAGATTTTCAAGGGTCTGTACGTTACCTTTAAAAAAGGAAAACAGTTTAATTTTTCCGGAAATTAAATATTTATTATAATATACCAGATGGTCGATTGATTTCGACTATACAGATTGCAACTAACGAAGTGGACATGTACTGGTTTTGGTTTATATTATCCGTACACTTTCGTGTAGTAAATGTAAGTTTGTATTAATAACTTGGAGACATGAAGCTGCGAATTTCTGCACATGTTTAGACTCGTTTTATAAAAAATAAATTTTTAAGTTTAGCTGTTTGAAGACCTTTTACGATACAAATTATATCAAGTTTTACATCGGATATAATTGCATTTTATACAAAAAATAATTTTTTAAAAATATATTAATTAATTCCAAAATATGGGAAAAAAAATTAATCGTTTCTAAAATTGTTTTAAGTTGTTATTTTTTCAACATACCAAATTTAAATCCTTTTAAGTCGGAAAAATAGGGAAGTTTTAATTAAAATAAATAGTAATTGTTAATAACTGTATTTTTTTTAATTTAAATAAATTTAAATGATATTTATCTTCTATACTGCAACGTATATTTTACACATTAATCTTCTTATATTAATTATATTAAATTAAAAACTAAAATATCTCAAAAAGTCATAAGTAAAAATACTTTTCAATAATTTAAAATATATTTTTAAAAATTGTTTCGACTTGCTAAGAAAAAAATAAACATAAATTCAGATTTATCAACCTTTCTATTAATCATAATATAAATTATATATTCTGCCATCGATTTTTACAAATATATTTATACAATTTTTATTCTATATCACAGAAGAAAAACGCCCAATTAAAAATAGAATAATAATTATAATATATTTAAAAATATTACAAACTTATAAAAAACTGAAACAGATTGTTCACAAGATTAATAGATTAACAGTTAATTTGTAATCACTTATCAGTTCAAATTTAAGGACGAAGTTTACTGTAAATAATAATTATATTACTACACTACCTTTATAAAATATAAAATTAATTTCATAACTAAAAGAAATTGTTTAAAATGTATAAATATAGAATCATTTGAAAGGAAAAACTCACCAGAAGATGTTTTTGGCTTTTTGGAGGGCACTGTTAACACTTTTCCCAATGTCAAACAACGATCTGGACCATCCGAAATATCTTCTGGCAGAAGCGAACAGTTCAAAAATATTCTACTAACTGAAAAATAAATGAAGATGATAATGAAAATATTACTAAGTATTAAATGAATCTAAAAAAAATGAACATTTACAATATCAAATAAAAAATCTATAAAAGAAATCATCTCCAATATTTATTTCTGTAAAATATTTACATTAAATTCAATAAACACAAAACGGTGAAATTGATTTTTAGTAATCTTATAAATGATTGATAGTGACATGGAAATTTTAATATATAATTTTTAATTTGCTGTAAATATTAAAAATTAAAAATTAATTAATATTATTACATACACTAAAATGTTAATTTATACCATATTTTTATTAACCACATTAAAATAAACTTTCACCTCATAATTCTTTAAATATGCGAAGATACCGTGAGTTGTGAACTGATTGAAATATATTTATGTAATCAGAAAATTGGATTTATAATACAAAACAGCAACTACATAAAAACACCACCATTTTTACCGATTTTATATTTTCATATTTACATGGGGACAAAATATCAATAAAAATAATCGTAAGCATAGTTTAATCCTTAAGTTAAGTTAACTTATTTTTAAACACACGAACACACACATGACTTTAAATCGGATAAGTTTTACTCACAACGAGGATTCAGGTTCCATTGTAACTGCTCAAAGTCTTGCCTACACCTTTCGTTAACAAGAGAGTGGCACTGTTTGCGGCAAAGCGTTTTGGCCACCACCGTATCGCCTCCCTCACGAAGAACACACAGAGGGAAATTATAGTAGCAGGTCGCCTTCATTATCGCCCCCAGACACACTGAGTCGACGAAAGCTGCGGCATAGTCAGAGGCTGAAGCCACAACTGCATGAAAGAATGTTTAGATAAGTTATTAAGGACATGTTGTCTGTGACCGTCAGACGAAAGAATACAGTTTTTATTAAAATACAAATAGATAAAGTCATATTCCAAGTTCAGATAGTGTCATATAAGTCAGATACAGTAATATACAGTCATAAAAACATATACGGACATGTACAGTCATACACAGACATATAAAGTCATTTAAAGTCAGAGACAGTCATATAAGTCAGATAGAGCCATACAATCATACAATCATACAATCAGATACAGTCAGATACAGTCATATACAGTCATGTACAGTCAGATACAGTCATATAAGTCAGATACAGTCATATAAGTCAGATACAGTCATATAAGTTAGATACAGTCATATAAGTCAGATAGAGTCATATATAGTCAGATACAGTCATATAGGTTTGATATTGTCATATTAAGTTAGGCACTATCATAAATAGTCATATACAGTGAGAAATTATCCTGTTCAGTCATAGTCATATACAGTCAGATAATGCCATGTTCAGTCATACAATTTATGCAATAATGCAGTGATATAACAATTTTATAGTCATTAAACCAGATGTATACAATTTTATGGGATCATAAATTATTGTAATAGAATTTTAAATCAAATATTTGTAATTCATTTTACAAATCAGTTTTATAAAATATTCTAATTGTTTCCAATAATCGTAAAAATAATTAAATTTAGGAGAAATAAATAAATAAAGTGCTTTTTTAAAAATAGTTTTATGAATATCATAGAAGGTATCGGTTATTCATAGAAGTCTGTTATATTATGATCTTACACATGGAAATTTCTTTTTCTTTCTCAGATTGTAGCAGTTCATGAGTGACGTAAACATCTTGACCAACCAAATATTTTCCACAAACACTGCTTTGAAAGGGTTGACAAAATCCCTTTGGATGGTCACTGAAATATGAAAAAAATTAAGTTTAATTTAATGCGGAATACTTAAACAAATACATCTGAAATAATAGACAATGAAAATAAACAAAAATTATAGATATGGAATCAACAATGGATTATCTTACGCTTCTTTTTTTGGTAACTTCGGAAGTAAATTACTGCGAAAATTATCGTCTGAAAAGTAATGAAAATTAGCTAATAAGATAACCAAATAGAATGATACTGATAAACCACCAAGTTATTAACTTTTACATAGATGGGTTGAATTGATTAATAAAATAGGAATATTAAAATCCATAAAGCTTTAAAAGCTTTCGTATATTGCTGTGTAATTTGTATTTATAATAATTGAATTGAAAAAGAAAAGTTTTTCGAATGATTTACTCTGTGTGTTGACATATCGATTATTGTAGCATTTTTTAAAAATATGCTTTGTTTAATTATTAAATTTGAATTTCTCTTAAAAGGATATTCAACTCGCTGGACAACCGATTTCTGAGAAAACACAGGGGAAACTCTCGATGTTCTTTTGTTTAGATTTAATCCTTATATAATGTGTAAATCATTTTCATATATTCTAGATAAATAAGTAACTTTCTTAGAATATAAATAAAAAGATAACAAAATTATTCGAACTCGGTGGAAGTATCCGAAGATAAGCAGTTGTATTAGCGACACCAAATTTATTCTCGGCCAAACAAGAGTACCAGCCAGCATCGCTCGTATCCAGATTTTCTAGCTTCAATCTAAATGGGAAAAGAATTAATTTTAATAACACTACAGGTAATTTTTTCAACATATTTCCTTCGAAATAATTATTAGAATTTAGATTTATTATTTTCCAGTCTAATTGCTTAATAATATAATATTAATATTTATAATACTAAATACTTAATACTATACAGTCAAAATAAAATAATTTCTAAAAGAACAAAAATTAATATAGGAGCCAGCAGTCCTAATAAAAGACAACTTTCCATATTGACAGTATAGGTCTATAAATATTGTTGAAAATAAAATGTATGACATCTATAATCGTTTCATCTCAATCTTTGATACAATTGAAATATGTTTTACAAATCAATATACAATCGTACTTTATCTATACGAACTAGGTTTACTACTGAAATAAAACGTGTCTTATATTTAGTTCAAGGAATTATAATTAATTTACATAGCTATATTATAGTTTTACTGAAAAACAGACTTTTTTAAAATGTACATAAAAAATGAAAGTCTTCCGTAGCTACATAATATCAATTAATTAACGGTATAACAAATTATTCACTTACAAGCTGCCCCAGAGTTCTTGTTTAATTTTTAATTTGCCCCGGATTACTTTCTTCAGTAGCTTTCCATCTTTAAACCAGCGAAATCGCGGAATTGGATCCCCAAAGATGTCACAATAAAGAGCAGCTTTCCCACGCTCAAAACTTGTTTCGTTCTTCATTCGTTCTTTGACGCTAATTCTACCTGGAGAGTAAAAGCGAAAATTTTACTTTCATATGGGAAAACTCACAATAAATATTATGTAAATAATTAAAATTATGTTTGAGGGATTATGAGTACAATTATTTAATAAAACTTTGACTATACAGGGTAACCTAAAATAATGTTGTATTGAACAAAAATGAAATTCAATAAACGTCAGACCTTTATTTCTTTATTAAGTATGAATAGTTAGAAGAACAACAACACATTTTGTAGAAATAAATTCCCGTTATAGGTACTCAAACTGGCATCCATTGGCTTGGATGGAATCTTCAAATCGACGAACAACACTGTTTGACACCTTTTGACAGAATCAGGAGTGATATTGTTAACCTCGTTTTGGATTTTGTCTTTTAAATCTGCAAGAGTTATTGAATTTTGTGCGAACACATTGACCTTTGGGACACCCCAGAGAAAGAAATTCGGAAGTATGAGATCGGGTGATTGGTGCCGGCCATTAGAATGGTCCTCTGTGACCCAACCACGGCTCAGGAAAAGTTGAATTGAGCCCCTATCTGACCCTAAGGCCATAGTGTGCAGGTGAATCAGATCGTTAGATCTAATTAGCTATTGAGATTGATCCGTTAACTCCAAATTTTATGGAAAAACACTGTTCACAGGCGTTTAATGAATCTTAAAAAATTTCTATACAAAATTATTTTGGTTAGGGAACTTATGCGCCACCCTGTATATCTGAACAATTGTGCATGCCAACTTTTTATATACAAAGCTGTTTCAAATGAGAAGTTCATTACAGAATGGTTTGAATACTTTCAAAGTATTCAAAGATCAAATTTTAGTAGACAAACGTAATATAAAAGCTTTTAGTCAAACATTTATTGCCATTCGGGTCATATTTAAAACTAATTCAATGAGACCCTTCAACTCAAATATAACTGTCAATTGTCGGGACGTTGTCACAAAATTGGAGCTCATTCAGCTTTCCATAAATAATGATTGCAGGTTAAGAATGGTAAATACTTATTTATAAATATTCAATCACAGTTGAATTATTTTGATGTTATTTTTCACAAATCTGTCTATATTTAAATATATAAATGAATTTAATTTATTAATTACTTTAATATGCATACTGACTAATCAACAACTAATTATTTTTATTCTAAAAAGGATTCATATAGATTGGCAGGTGAATAAGACGATTATATTTATAGGGTATATATAAGGTATACTTTGGTGAGTACCATTTTAACTTTAGATTGACATTGTGCTTTAGGTATGTATAAGTGGATATATAAAATATGTGCGATCTTTATAGTATTATTGGCATTCTTAAATGTTTTGGCAGTTGTGGGTAAATGTTTCACAATATTTTCATCAGTTTTTATTTCAATTAAAAAATACTTGTACACCCAGGTATAAAAAAATGTTATGTCACAGTTAAAATATACATCAAGAATTTTAAACAAACCTCTAGGTTGCATAATGTCACTTTGTTTTCTGAAATGAAAAATGTATTTGAATAAATTAGAAATAACAAATATGAAATATTCTAAAAAGATTATTCGATTAATTTTCCAACGTTTCAAAATAAACAGAAGTTACATACAGGATTAATATATTTTTAAGGTCTGGTAAGGATAGACACCTGTACAGGTGTATCGAAAGTATGACACATTCTGAATAAAGCTGTCGTTAATGCAAGGGGGAATGACTCATAGAAATATCTCTTGTTTCAAAGTTTCTTGATAGTCTATAATACTTTACACCACTTTTTTCAAGTATATAAAACTGTTTTAAAACACGTTGTAAAAAAGTAGCCAAATACGAAATAAATAATGTATATTTGTTTATTCATTTTGTCGTCTTCCATTCATAGTTATAGCGACCTCCCAACTGAATACGGTTGCTATGTATACTTTTATTTACCGAATATAGAAGCAAAACAAACACCCTTTTAATACAGATTGCACTATTCATACTGTTATATGCAACATGTAGCGAACGAATTTTTACGACATAATCTAGGAGACAACATGTCTGTGACAGTCAATTTCCTGCTATTAGGGTTACAGAACGAGAGGTAATATCGCCCAAAGTTTACCAATATTTACTAGAATTTCACAAGATTCTTTCAATTTGTATCAGATTCAAAGCTATATTCATTGAATTTTGATTTTATATTTACTCGTAATAACAAAATAAAAGAATAGTTAATTCCATTCCTTAATGCGAAAAAAATCAAGAGTAATGTAATGGTTAAAACAATGTTTATGTCTTTTATCCTATAAGTTAAAATCTCAAAATATGAGTTAATCGTTGAAGGTTCTTTTTTTCTAAATGATCTGTTTAACTTTTTAATACAAATTAGGCCAATTACATTTTTTAATGATATTGTATATTGCATCGCAAATGCAATGACGCAAGAAATAGGCCACACATTAAAATACTAAAAATAAATAAATAATATTTTAGAATAGAATGTGATTGACATTGCTCAACAATTAATTAACAGCTAATAATTTTTAAACTTAACATTATTACGAATAGTATTCTATATTCTATATTCTTTAAATAGAATATCATATATAGAATATTTAGATTATTATTATTATTATTAAAATTGTTTTAGGAATTACTATGTTCAAATAATTGTAAGATTTACAGTTAAATCATTCAGAAAAAAGTTAACAGTTAATATTGTAGCAATTGAATTATTTCAAATGATTGGAGATGACCCCAGTTTGTGGGAAAAGGGATCCCTTGAATCACGTAATCGAGTTGCACACAGTTCAATGGATCAGAGTGTGAATGTTTGACGTATTACAACTTTTTATGTAATTTAAGCTTTGATTTTCTCTGTTAATCTACAAATCGATCAATGTGAAAATGATTTGAATCGAAGGATTATTTTTGGGCGAAGAGTTAAATCTATAGTTGTATATAGTTTATTGTTAAGAATTAAAGATAACATATATTTACCCAGAGAAAGATCCTCCTTGTTGAAAAGCGTTACACACCAATACGGATACGAGAAAAAATACTGAAATAAAAAGAAAGAAGTTCCTATTCAATGTATATAATATAAAGTTGAAATAAACAAATATAAAGTTATAAAATAGTTTTTGTTGAAAATTTTATATTAGGGATACAATTAAACATATGATAAAAAATTATTAAAATTGACAATAGATATAATATCTGTCTATATTAAACAATTAAATCGATTTTCACATCTTAAATATGGAAGGCGATGTCAACTGTCATGTTCGATAATTACATAATATTAGGATGACTGCGAGAGATCCTCCTTGGAAGTCTTTCAATTAACTATTCGACATTCTTGATGAAAACCCAAACTCCTACTTTGGAAGCATGAGTTCCTGTTTAATCACGAAAACACTGAGTCATTCCTTCTTCACAAATAAAATGCAATTTATAAATTGAAATATATAGACATACGCTTCTATATTAAAGATAAAAATTGTAATTTAAATTATGAAAAAGTTAAAACTTGATAACTGTAAGTATTTGATATAGTTAACGTGTCAAAAGTGAAATATTGACCTATGGCAATGATTTAGAAAAATAACGTATGAAATTTTGTATTCTTTCTCTTTTGAGTATTAAACATTTAAGATATAAATACAAATACAAATTTATTATAATCAAGATAATATTGTTTTAATCACTAGTAATATTAAAAGATTGAATATATTTTCTTAGCCTAAAAATAATTTGAATAAATCACATATGAACAGGTCGAAACTAAATTTATAGAATTCCTGTATGCATTATCATAAAGATAATTTAAATGATTAAAAAATATGGTAAACTACATTAAAAGTGAAGAAATACACACAGTGTAGGTACATTTAAAAGGAAAATAAATTAAATCGTCCAAACGATATAATAAATGTAACAGTTAGACGTTTCGACTCTAGTCTTTTATCAATTTATATTTTAGACGCAAATATGACGGTATTTAGCCAAGAGTGTTTTATTTAAATTTTATTGTATTTTAACCGAATTTTAATTATGTGCCTCAGTGACACCCTCGACCATCTTAGATTATTAAATCAATTATTTGATTACATTTTTATGGATTATATTTCAAAGAAATCTCTTGTTTATTCCCATGCCAAATCATAGAAACGAAATATACAGTCAATCACCTAGCTAATCAAGATTTCTCTACTGAGAGTCGACTAAGACAACTCCAATTTTGCATAATCAATGTTTAATGTCATCTTAAATATTCTTCCTACAGGAAACTATTGCGAATGTCTCGTGACTCATTCATTAATATGTGATGGTTTCATCACGGAAGACTTTGTCGTCTAAAGAGTGCTTCCATTTTAAAATATCAGTTGACGATTTCCACATTTTAAAATAATTTTAATTTTGCTTGATTTAACGAATCTCTTATCATAAAATTGGATCTTTTGTAAAACCGTATAGATTACTATAAAATCCGTACAAATTCACATATATATATATATATATTACATATTTAAATTTATCAAACTTAAAATTTATTTTCATAAAAAAATAATTCAGAAATACAAATATAGGAAGTATAAAATACAATAATAAAGTTTAATATAAAAAATTGGTTCGAATTTTGTAAATGATTTTTTAAAAAAATATGTCTTAAATATTTTGAAATTTACTGTATTCACAATTTATTTATATTATTTAAACAAGTGTCAAAATTTAATTCTACAAGCAATGTATCGTGTTTAATAATTTACTAATGAATGTATCGTGTCTATAAAGTGTTCAGTAATGACAATCTATGCAAAATGAATTACTGGATTAAATTTGAAACAGAGTATATATATATAGCATTGTAAATGTTGTTCACCACACAATGTTCTAAAATGATTTCATTTACTTTTTTTCAATTAAAATGTATTGGTAATGTAACATAGAATATTATAAACATATACCAACAGGTCTCTGTATTATAAAACTGGTTTTAAGTGTAGGAAACATCAACGTGCTTTTAAGTGGATTTTTTTCAAATATTTAATACCAGATGCACAAGTAATCCAATTAAAAACAAAGCTTACATTTTCCCTAGACGATAAACAGTTTCATAAAGTGCGCATATATAGCAACTGTAATAATATTTTGTTCCTATATCTAGACATGCATCTTCACAACTATTTACATTGTTACAATTCAACCGGGGTTGAAAATGAAATATAGTGAAAGAAACAAGATGAGTCTCTTTTTAGAATAGCGTGACATTACATGCTCGTATGCATCCGTGATGTGTTGATGGACAGGCACCAGGCATTTAATAAGAGTTGATAATAAGAGCACAAAAACAACTTATGAAGGCGATTCTAGACGACAGAACGAAACTGTTCAACAAACACAAGCTGGACGACTTTTAGCGTTTGATTTAACAAAACATGGATTGAACAAAAGAGCAATATAATATGTTAATGAAAAGTAAAAACGGGAGTGGTGAATATTCACTTGTATTAAAATATAATTAATGAAATTCATATATTGCTCTAACTCTCTTCCTCTCGCACGCTTTTTACTTTATTATATTCTCTGTCTTAATCTTTTTCTTCATTGAAGAATTCCTGGATGGACACAGTGACATTTCCGCAGAGTCTTTGTTTCTGTAGGCAAGGACAGACTGACTCTGCGAGTGTCCTTCCTTCCCTTCCTTGGGTAAAATGAGGGATAACTTATTCGGCTGCAGTCAGCCTTCGTGACTGACAGAATACCTGGCTTGATCTTTAGCATTGATCAGTTCTAATAAATACTATATGACAACTTTCTACTTCGATAATAGTTCACTTCCTGCTTGGACCTTCCAGTGGAAAAGGGTTCTACCTACTTCTTCAATTCTATCTGTCTTTCACGAGCTGTTTCAACCATCAGCCAGGTAAACTCAACTAGACGTCCACAAAGCATTCTAAGCACACAGTGTAAGTAATTGCTGTTAATAGTGAGTCCATTCGGTTGAGAACTATAGATCAGTCAAGTTGAGAAGAAAGTCAAAAATATAAAAACCAATCTGCGGAACATTTCAACTAAAAATGTTTTTTAAAAAGGAGGTTCATCTTCTAATTCTTATTCTAGTAGAACACGTAACAAAAATATTCTTTATTTGGGAGGTTATATAATACAGTGTGTCCATCGAATTTTATTAATAATAACATAAATTCCACTATAAGCAGAGGGAAATGTTGTCAAATTGAATTTCGTTCCATTTGTAATTTAATTGATACGTTTTAAGGACATTTTTTGTGCAGTGATATGTTTGCTGTCTTTTTGTTATATAATTATACTGATTGGTAATTTCGAAACTGAAAATTAAATGTTAGTTTATTATTGTGAAATTAAAATTATATTAGTTGAAATTGAAAATTTATTAATTTATGTAAAATTTGATTGTAATAATTAAATTTAATAATAAAACAATTATTTTTGAATTATTAAAATCAACAAAATATTAATGTTTAGTGCTTTACATTATAATCGTTATCTGAAAATCGTAATTAAATATAACTGAAATTTAGAAAATAATTATAGCTTTTGTTCCAAAACATTCATTGTAAAATATTTTAAGTTGGTTTTTATTAATTATTAACAAGACTATAGGCGACATTGACCACCATGCATCCTTTAATTGTAGATCTTATTGTTTTGGTGTTATAACGTATAATATATTGCCATAACAAATTAAAGCAACATTGACACACATAATCTAGTATATGTATATATATGCCCACTCACTGGGAATTTTCTCCAGATTGAAAAAAAAGATAACGAAGTCAGTCTATACACAATTTATTAAAGAATGGAGTGACCATTTATATATTTAGCAATGACGACTTGTAACTACTGTCTGTATCTATAGCTGGTGTTGTCATGACAATATGTAACTCTTCTGATCCCATCTATGTTGTAGGCGCCATGATTTACCATCTACAAGATGTACAACTTCAAATAAAAGAAGTATATTATAGTCCTCTAATTCTGCCACTATATTTATTGTTTTAGCTAATCATGAGTCGACAAAATTCTATTATATAAATTTATCCACAATTAACAAAAGGGAGTTAAGGCTTACACTTGCATATTCTTTCCTAAAAACTAAAACATTTGGTTTATCCTCGCAATTTTAATTTAATTAACTCTTAAAAGAAAGTATTTTACTATGTATTTATTTTCGGAAAGTACCAAAACTGTATAATACACCATAAAACAGAGTATTTTAATTTAAAAATCATTTTTTTAATGAAAAGGAAAATATTTTTTAGATTTAATTTTGTCATTAATTGATACAAATTTTAAGGGTAAAATTACAATTGATAATAAAAAATAATATTTCCTTTAATTCTATAGTAGGTATATGAACAAATTAATGCGTTGTAAATGCCTATATATATATATTTGATTTTTGTACTCAATAAAAATTAATTTAGATTTTGAATTTTGATCTTGTTCTTGTTGTTTTTTAGTTTAAAATGTGTTTCATATCATAGATAATTTCATATTATAACCATAGATTCCTTCAGTAACCAAATGTCACTTTTAGTGTGATCTTATTCTAATTTAATAGTTACAAATGAAATTGTGTATAATATAAAAATGGACGGGTGCAATTATATAGAGAGAAATTTCCAGAATATAATAATATATTATATTTATAATCAATATACTTTATAAAATTAAAACATTTTACTTTTAATATTTAAAACAAATTTAAAAATGTGCCTTAATAACGATTATTATTTTTTAATTAAAATATTCATTATGCTATTTATTTTCAAGTATAATATATAAATGTTTAATTTGAACTTACGGAAGCTCATCAATGGCAAACTCATCTTTGATGAATTGAATAATTTTCTTTTCTTTGAAATTCTTTTCAGCACACAGTTTTCAGTACAAGCTGAAATGTTTCAGAAGAGAAAAGATAAATTCTGGTGATATATACTTAAATAATATAAAGAAATCTTCATTTGTGGTTGTAGTTATTTTTTTCCCGAATGATTCCACTTCTTCATACTTGAAACTTGCTTATATAAATATATTCTAGCACATTAAATTATTAATAATGTATAGAGAACAAATTTTGTTACAAATGTAAGGATTTCAGCATACTATTTATCAGTTTCGTCGTACTTATAGTACATAAACATTTATCTCAGGTGAAATAGCGCTTCTTTAAAATGTCATATCGTGTGTACTTGTTTTCAATTTTATTATTTCATTAAACATAGAAGCATAATCAAAAGAGAGTTTAAAAAAATATTAAAATTCAAAAGAAAAACTATGTTATCTTTATTCGAATTTTACTTTTTCACCTCGCCTGTATATATTTATATCCATATAGCTTTCATTAAAATTTAATATTTTCAGAGAAATGTATACATCGGATGGGTTAGTAAATGGAGAAGTATAAATATCAGTGTAAAAAATTACTATATAACAAAACACTTAAAGAGGAGTGCTACTTATTCAGCCAGTTTATAAAACATTTCTAACTGGAGGGGTTATTGAAAAGATTTCCCTGCCCGGTTGTACAACTTGTGTCAATCTTTACACATTAATGTGTGTCTCCAAAAGTTGGGGAACCCTTCGCGCCCCCCGGAGCGGCTTTTCCCTCCTCCCTGGAACTTCGTGTGTAGAAGACATGGCCAGGTATAAATAATCAAACCAGGTAACCGTTACCGCATGGCTAGACGTCAAAGACCATTCCATTAAACACTTTACAGGGTTATGTAGTCATACCTAGCAGTTATGGGCGACCTTTGTATCAAATATGTACATGTATAAATGTAATTTTCGATATATGCATTAGCTACTATGTGAGGTAAATACATTCAACTTCCAGAGTAAATTTTTCATCAATATTTCGTTCGACATTCAGAAGGAGTATTTTATGATTAAAAGTTAAGGGAGCGAACAGAAAAAACGATTTAATTATCACATATAATATATGGAAATTTTTCTGATTTAAATATAAAAAAAAGATTACATTCCCAGTTATAATTTATTTGCACTCAACATGCATTAGTTGGAAATGTAATTCCCATGATATAAGCAACGTATTTTCTTATCAGGTAGACTAGTATAAATATTATTACCTTAACTAAACTTAACAGCGGAGGTGTTTGAAGTTGAAGGCAGTTTATCTAAACTAAACCAAGGCATTAAAGAATGTCACCGTTGTATAAGATTACTAACGAGAAATTCTTGATTTCACGATCTGAAGAAATCTAACTCCGTGTTCAGCTTTTTCCGCCCCTGTCATCAAATACTTTGAGCTATAATAACATATCAATAGAATTCGCTGAATAGCGTAGAGGAACCTTCTAAGTTTATCGGCTGATGCGGACAGTAAAGGGAGGTACTCTTTCAATAGCAAATTATCGCAAATCGTTTTGTCGGGTACAGGAAATTCCTACATTGAGAAAATGCTATAATATACCTGCCTTCGACTCAACTCTTGTCTCTTTTCTGTATGTCTAAGTTACCAATGGTATATAGACCACTGCCAATAATATATCATATATATTGAAAGTGGGTTAATTAATTTTTAGGATATTTAAATAATCGATTATTTTATTATTATTTGTGTTAACGATATATTTTACAGAACAGAAATATGCAATACGTCAGTTTATTAAAATATTCGTGGATCGTGGATTTTGATGAAACATATATAACTATCTGTCTATCTTATTTAGTATATAGAAGTTATAATAATTTCTATGTGATTTGTTTTTATAAATAGCAGCTATAAACCTCGTTTATTGAACCTATTGTATTATTAATTAATATATTTAACAATAAAACATATATTTACGTGTAAAGTACATCTATATAATATACTTAAATAAAGTGTAGTATAAAATAGTTTTAACTATTGTATATACTAAGTGTTATTTCATGTTTTGTCTCAAATGGAAGGTAAAACTCGATAAATCAGACTTAAATTTTTAATGAAATTCTTAAGAAATCTTTTTTTCTTCTGAATTTTGTCATTCTGTTTTATTTTATTTTATTTTGTTTTTTATTTTTTTGTAACAGAGTATAGATACCTTAATTTGCAAAATCTGCCTGTTGTGTTTTGTCAATTTGTCAACTAACACTGCAAAAAATACATTAAAGTGTGTACAAAGTATAGAATTTGCGTGCACATAGGGTGTCTTAATCAGGTACAAATGAAATGAAATTGAATTTTTAAAATGTAGTTGACATTTCTGAAATGTAATAAATTAAAAAATGTAGTTGTAATATAGAGAGGTTTATATAATTGACACCGTATAAAATAAAGATTTAGTTAAAATTACGGTTATTTTTATAATCTTACTTATAATCTAATATTATATTCATGTAAGAATTTTCGATTAACGGAATCTATATTGAAATATTTATACTGAAATAAATTTACCTTCTCTAATTATTGATTGAAATTACTGAGATTATTGTTTACTCTTAAAACTAACAAAAGAAGTTTATAGATATATTAATAATTAATAAATTTATCTAAGGAGCAATCGCAAAGAACATTTAAAGCAGCTTTCTGTATATAACAGAGTTAAAACATCACAATAGAAATTTATTTTCGAGACAAATGCAATTTCCTATCAAATAAGATTAATCATTGAGATAACAGTCTTATTTTTCACAGAGAATTTAATAATCTAACAAAAGCCAAAGAAACATTCAATGGGAAATATTTAAAAATTACTTACGAAATTGTTTTTGTTACAGAAACGGGTTACACCAGCAGTCGTTTGGAAAAACTTGACTAAATTTGAAGTGCCTCACCGGCTGAAATCCTTTCTCATATATTATGTCCTCAATTAGAAGTTCATAGAGTCATTTGTAATTATAAAAATTAAATTTATTGTTGCTCTATACCTACAGCTATTTCTAACTGCATATTTTCACGCCATCAGAGTGGCTGGCTGGAAATGATCCGAATGAATATGCCGGAACCACTTTTTCAAAAGTCTTCCTTAACTGCTCAATACACGGTACACAGTCATATGCCAGTCAAATGATTTAGATAAAGACGAAAATCAGTCAGGGGAAGACGTGGATATAGAAGAGATATTTGTGCTCTGTCCTCTAGGATCGGGTCGGAGAAATGTATGTTGATATAGGAGATGTGGTTTGCTAGATATTTCGTCGCCAGAAGAGTGACGTAAGTTGTCCTGTGGCGCTGGAAACTCCGTGGGTCAACTCAGCAAATCCACTTGAGTCAACTAGAGTTAAGAAAACTTGAGCTCAGGGTGGTCACGACCAGTTGTCTTCAGAATGTCAATAAGTTACACTTTAAGAACCGGATGCCAATCAATTTGACTGCAAATCGCTTGCAAGCTGCAGGTATAGGTGTCTCTTATACTTCCTCCGCACTAAATGTCATAATTGGTCATGGTAATATAGCATTTTACGGAATTGGGTGGCAACTCTGTCTACTGCGCGTATTAGGCCTTTCCTTTTTTCTTCCTTATTCTGAGTATATTTAATAATGGACAAAGAGTTTGAATGAGTAGGTTTCATCCGTCAACAAAAGAAGGAACACTGCCCAATTAGAACAATAGGATTTTATATCTTGATGCAACAAATTGTTACAATCGATTGTGTTGGTAGTGTATAATTTTATCTGCTGAATACATTTTATACTATTCAAATATTGTACCGGGATTGCATATTATATAGTATTATTTTAGCGAAACTTTTTAAAAATTCACCATGTGAAGATGCCTTTCTATTTGTCACAAGCGAATAATGTGTCACCATTACCATTTGGTATATGGATTTCATAAATGGAGTATTTTGATTGGTTTAGAAGGTGTTTCCATTAGCTGAATGTTTTTTATAACTAATGTTTGATATTTTTTAAAGACACTATAATATTCATTTGTATTTTTAGTTATATTTAGACGAATATATTACACAATAATAAACAAAAAATTAAATATAACTTTTTATGTTGTGTAAGAACAGTCAAAATATATAACTTATGACACATTCAAACGGGATCTTTTAAAATCTATACTTGTTGATATGACACAAATTTCATAATATGTATTTAGTAATAAATTTTTCATATAATTTTACAGGGTGTTTTTAAAGTAACGCAGCATGTCTGACTTTTAATTAAAATAAAAATAATATCCTATGCATATTGTAAATCCATATCTATTGGTTAAAAAAGTTATATGGAAAATATAAATTTTTGCACATTGAAAGATTTTTAAACATTTTCTAGACATTTCACCTAGAACCCTTTATCTGATAGAGTGTGGTCAGTCTTCTATTTGTTGATAATAAGTGATAGGGTCTCAGATCCTTCATTTTTGAGATATACACAAAACAAATTTTTGTTAACGTTAATTTTTTGAAAAATGTGTATGACGTCATGCATGGACATTTAAAAAATAATGATGTATATAGATACTTTATATACATGTTTCTATTTATTGGTAATATACAATATGCATCCAAAATACATCATAAAGCAGATATTTGTGATTTTATGTTTTTCTTGCTTAGATATGAAATTTACATGTTAATATATAGGGTGTCCCAGAAGTAACCGTCTAACTTTAAAACTGAAACATTGTACTCCAAAATAGTATATTCAAATTAAAAAACGATGAGTTAAACCATATAAATCGGCATAGATTGTCACAATAAGAATAAAGAATTGGCGCATATATATTGTAAGTACTAAAGCAATTTCCTGTCGATTTATGTGTGAATCATGCCACGGCTTACACTTCAACATCGAATTGTTTGTATCACTCAATATTATTCTACAAACAATTGTAATGCGCAATTATAATCAAGAATTCAACACTTCCGTCAGATATGGCACTATAAATGGCTTCACAATTCTTGTATGTGGAATTGTGAAAGAGAAGGTTTTAAACAGCAAATTGGAACTGTTGATCAATTGCGACAGCGTATCATTGATGCATTCAGAATATTTCATGATGATTTTTGCACGAAAATATCTGCCTCAATTCATGGACGAATTGAAGAGTGGGTTGCCCAAAATAGTGGACATTGTGAAAAGCATCGCACATAAACTAACTAATCATGTCATATGTATACAATTTTGGATTAAAATGTTTCAGTTTAAAAGTTCGACTGTTAAACTTTTGGTAAACATTTTTTGGAGAACTCATTTACTTGTTGATGAACTATGTAAACAATTTTTACTTGGTTGACACAGTAGTAAATATTAGATCACCCTTACTAATGATAATGTTGGATTTAAAAATATCGGATTGGGTGGTCCTAGATGCTGAGTACCTGGAACCATGGGAGGACGTTGACAAAATTACTAATTTGATTATTTAAAATTAGAAAATAACTAGTGCATTATATAAAATCTTCAAAGTAGCAATGTAATTGTCAAAATCCTTTCCATGTTGAATATATTGGTCAACAAAGAAAAGTTTCAAGATGCAGTTCTAAGAGAAACAAAAAATACAACACCCCGATATCTACCCTCCGTTGTGCAAGTCAATTTGCCGATGGTAAAATTAATAGACATAACTGTGTACTATTGGAATTCAGAAAATCTCTACTATACTATAAAAAGTCGGTGAAAATTTTTCGGAGTTCATGTATTCACCTCGATATGTTACAAAACTGGTTCTGGCCTCATCCGGTAGATGAGACCTTTTCTTCCAGCAGAATATGGGGCGTCAGTAAGTGGTACGTCAGTGCAAGTGTTTGAGTGCAAATTTCTTTGAATCGTGGATTGAACGAAGAGGATCAATCGAATGGCCAGCACGGCCACCTGACCTCACCCATATATGTGACTTTTTGTTTGGGGTGTATTGATAGTAATCCTCGTATTATATCGCTCAGCTCTAAACGGAAATCATAAATGGCATTAGTACATGTGATTGACAGAGATTTGTGACGATCTGACCGGTCCAGAATCAAAGAGTGAATTATCAAGAATGGCAGACATGTTAAGAACTATCATGATTAAATTTATTTATTTATATTTGATTTTTGTTTATTTCACTGTATTCATAATTAGATAATTATCTCTGTAAATATTAGTTTTCCTTAAATTCTAATAAATATACTTTATAAAAATGTTATAAATGTGTTGCGTTACTTTGCAATTTAAACTACAAATAAAACATTGTTTAAAATCAGAATCATCAAATTATTACCCTATAAGTACAAATTAATTAAATTAATCATGAAATGTGGTCGTCTGAAAATCTATTGGATGATTATTATTTTATTGAATACTGTTAGCTGGAAAACAACGAGGTAAATAATCGATTTTATTTGAAGAATCTCAATTTTATTGAGACCGATTAATAAATATATATTGATTTTATCAGATCTTCTCTTTTCTAGTTATTACATGGGATGTAAATATTGGAAATTCAGTTCAACGCGGGAATAGTTTAAATCAGTTTATTTGTATATTTTTCATTAACCATTTTAATTCGTCGTAATTGTGTTTTATAAAAAGGTTTAAAATATATTTTATTTAATATACCGTCATTTAGGGGAACTCGGACACCCCACCATATTTCTTAAAAAACAACTACTTATTATAGAGTAATACATTTTATATTACTGTATAGACGCGAAAAACTAATGTTAGTGTGTCAAGCGTGGTATAATCGACCGATAAATCCTAGCATTTATAGACGCAAATGGCAAAAGACAATAATGTTTATTTCAAACTCCACGCATGCATTACAGCCATTGGACGTCTCTGTTTTTAAACCATTTAAAACAGAATTGCGACTGGTTCTTCAAAATTTTCGGAAAGAATTTCGAACAAAAGGAACAATTTCCTGTTCTACTGAGTCAGTTATGGAGGAAGATAAGCAAACGAATTGCCATTAACTTAATGTCTGGATTCAAAACTACTGGTCTCTTCCCACGCAACCCTGCTGAACCGATCAAATATTTGCCATCCACAAATCAGGAGGCATTGATCATTGTCCGAGAATTGGATTCTATTTTAATTGAGATGCTTCAAAAAAATCGAGGCTAGGGAGATAACACGAAGAAAAGAGGCAGAGGTCCAAAAGTTCTTGCTGGACAAGAAATTTCAATTGGCGCAATTTCTACCGCTTCACCTGGAACTTCAGCTAGACCTTCAGCTGGAAGAGGACGAAGTGTTGATGATGATGTTGGAACATGCTGGAACATGATGTTGATACTGGAACCTCAGATGAGTCTTCGGATGGCGAAAACTCAGATGAGTGTGCTCAATGTAAAGCATCATATGCTTCGTATGAAGGTCCTGATTGGATTGAATGTGTTTCATGTATGAAATGGATATGTGGTGAATGCAATGGTGACAGTACTGATCCATATTTCGAATGTGTTGCGTGTACATAACATTTTATAGTCTATTTGTATAACATTTTACTTCTATTAGACAATTATTATATATTTAAGTCACTTGTTTATAGTTGTGTCACTTATGTCCGAGTTACCCCTTTTTGACAAATAAAACAGGTGTCATGTCTCCTTTCGTGGAGACCTGACCGTAAATGGAAGGCATTTATTGTTTTTACTATTTATGCACAATATATAGAGTGCGGCTTATGGGGGCTTTCAGATTTATCAGCCTTATAGTTTTAGTACAATTTTGAAAAAACCTCTAAAAAGGTGCCCGCAAAGATATAAAAACTTTGTTTTATGAAAGCAAGAGAGTTTGGTTGCCATATTTTGCTGCAAAAGTTTTGTTGTAAATAATTTATTTCAAATCAATGGACCCCGACAAAGAAAGCTCTTGGTATACATAAAATCTCAGAGAATATTAGCTATATGCATATATATATATAGTTTGAATATTTACTTGTTATATTTTTAAAATGAGACTTTCGAACTGTGCTTTCTGTTTTTATTATCGTACATACAATGTTGTTTTAAACGAAATATAGATTAATTATTTTATTTAAATAATATCTTCATGTTCATGATCAGTTCCATTAAAAGGATATTATTTATATTCAGCATTCTTAATGAATATTATTCTAGTAGGAATGTGCTGAATGTATAACAAACCTTTATTAGTATCTTGTCACAAAACGGTGTGGAAATTTTAAACACAAATTAATTTTTTTTAAATAATCTATATGCCTTGCCTAATTTTAATGCCCATTAATTTGATAACTGTAATAGAATCCTTGAATTAAAAGGAAATTGTCTCAGTAGATGCCTGTTATTAAATTTTTATCTGAAAATAGATACTATAATTATAGAAACTGATTAAATGACTGCGTATAGAAAACGACTTTTGGAATTGTGATGTGTGTATTTTCGTACCTTGAAAAAATTATATTTCAAGACTATAGACCTATTAACCGAATAAATTGTACATAAAATAGGATTTTTATCTTTTCAGGTTTGTTTTAAGTATAACGCTGTACCTATCTATAATACGTTTAATATATTCGGAAAAAGTTAAAATTTTAATTAATTATCTTAATTCCATAGTATATAGGCGCCCGCATTCCATATATCTTTGCGATCTAAATTTCACAACTGTTATTGTAAAAGCTTTAATTAACTTTAAATTCCGCACATCTCGTTATGTGTACATGTGTACGTAGATTATATAAACTATTCAAAAGATGCAATATTTGATGTAAAACATTCATGTTCGCAAAACCCACCGGTCTGTATTATAATATACACACAGAAATAGACTGACTTTTTATACAACAATATTACATGTGAGCGTGAATAAATCACATCTAACAGATTATTTTTTTTCAGGGGAGTGTATCTGTTTACATTTGCAATGCGACTTTATATAAGCGAAAACTCAACCAAAAAATAAAAACCTTAAAATCCTGTATTAGGTATATAGTATAAATATTTTTCATGTGTATCTTGATAATTCGAGATAGTCTTTTTCAGTACAACTAAACATTTATATGAAAATTGGTAAATTGGTTTATTTTTTGGAGAAAAACCATTACGAAAAGTAACTAAGATTGTTGACTAAACCTTCCCCATAATATAACCAATAACTCCCCATACACACATTACATTATTTATTTTGAAATGATAAGTCGTTTCTTTTACTAAAATAATTAAATATTTCAAATTATGTTTGGTACTATAGTTACACATATGTGTCTGTTCAGAAAAACCAATACAAATTATATTAAACTGTTATTGAATTCTTAAAATCTTTTGGCTTAAGCTGTAATAAAAGTTTTTTGTGTTTATTTCATGCAAATATAAAATAAATGTAGTAGTACATTTTGTCTCATGAAACAATCCGGATAATGTGTATACATAATTCACCCCAACATGACAGAAATTTCCATCATATATATATATATATAGCTGACTTAATATATGTTGTATTGACTGGCACCACAATATATGAAGGATATACTTTTTCTAAAAAATATCAACGAATAAAATGTCTTCGTGTTCCCATATTACAGATACATACACTTTTTTTATAGCTATACATTCTAATTTATATATTTTTATGTTCGGCATTATTTATTTTCATAATATCAGATATTTCTTGTAAAATGCAAAATATTATTTTAAACGACCTTTAAAAATGAATTAACTTTTTTTTTAGCTACAAATAGTAATATATTTATAATTGAAATAACATAAAACAGATCACATATTTATTATTAAAAAAATATGAAATTTTTTGAGACATTTTTATCTATTATAATATAGAAGATATAGAACAAATTATAACATAGTTTTATGATAAATATATCTAATATAAATTTTATTTGATAAAAAATTTCTAAGTACAAATCTTTAAAAATCTATATGTAACACAACAATATAATATTCAACAGTACAATAATTACAAGTAACAATACAATATTTACAATAGTACAATATCTACCAATTACAATACAATATTTACAAGTAACAATACAATATTTACAACAGTGCAATATCTACAAATAACAATACAATATTTTCAATAGTACAATATATACAAGTAACACAAAAATATTTATTTACAACTGTAGAAAATCTAAAACATTTACAACAATAGAAAATCTATAATATTTACAATAATAATTACAATGTCTACAATATTTACAATAATAATTACAATGTCTACAATATTTACAATAATAATTACAATGTCTACAATATTTACAATAATAATTACAATATCTACAATATTAACAATCATGATCAAATTGACGAAATTTCTAAAATTTTGGATAATGCAATGTAAGTTTGGTTTTGTTTAAAGCTTTTCAACTTTACTATACTAGTTTGCGAAATTTATAAATGAAGAAATTCTTTAAAGATATCAATAAAAAAAATCTCGACACCCAACGCTTGCATGTAAATAAATTATACCTGGTTTGAGATTATTTATTGAAATCGATTACAGCATTATATTTTCTGACAATTTAAATTTTGTTTGTGTATATGATTTTTGTTTTATCAATATAATATGGCTTCGAAATCTTCCGTTTTTAATTCATTTTCCCTTGATGGTCGATCTTACAATCGAAATAAGATCTATACGTGAGGAAATGAGAGCTATATGTATTACTAATATTTATAGAAGAATAACATATATCTGAATAATACCAGGAATGTGTAAAATTCTCTAAGAAATTAATTTTAAAGAATCACGTTATAGAAGATGATAATTGTGAAATATCACATGATTCGAGATTTAATTTCTATACGTTTTATTTTAGTATAAATATTTCAAGATCGTTAATTATTAAAAGCAAGATATACTTACCTCAAAAATCATTATTTTTAAGATTGAAAATATTTAGCTCAGTGTAAAATATATATCTGTCATTTTTATAAATGTTAAATTCAGAATTCTTGATACCAAAAGCACCAAAAATGTTTAACAATTCACCAAATAAATATATTATACGATACTATATAATTGTAATAGGTATAAGCTTGTATTAATTATTCCTTTTTGTTGATACATCACAAATTTTCCGCTATGACTCATACAACGCTAAAATGATGAACTAGTCCTGTATCGTTCCCTAATAATTCATTGTGAATTGTGAAAAGATAAAGTAGTTATTGCTGGAAGATTTAAAAGAAGAATTCTCAAGAAAACGTAATCCATTGATGCATTTTCGGATTCTTGTTTTGTATATTATCAAGAGTTCGCTTGTTTCGATAGGAATGAGTCATGAAAATTAATTTAAATGTCGAGGTACTTTTGTAATTACTTTGTTTCCTAACTCCAATGTTAATAAAAAATTCAAATTACCCACATTTTTAAAATTTTTCGACTGTTTTGTTTATATGCGATTAGTTTATTTTATCATTATCAACAGTAGTGACTGCATCAAAACAAGCTTATGATCAACTATAAATATTTGTTGTTAGGATCTTACAATATCAGAAGATATTAAAAATTGTTTTGATTTCATTCTAATCATGTGGAGCAACTCTTCTATAATTTATAAATAAACAAATATTTTATATAGTATATATAGATACTTTACTAATAAATGCAATGATTAATGTACAATTCTCTTATAAAAAGTGGAACAGCACGAATAAGGAGTGTCGTTAAAATAATTTCCATGAAGAGCCCTTCAATCTACACTTATTCCAGCGAACTGTCTATTTTCCAGTACATTGATGGGAAACATCGGCAGATCATGAGTAATTAATCGTCTGTTTTTAAAGATGACCGATGTCAATTAGACACTGATGTCTTATTCCAATCAATCTATTCTATTCATAATACAATCTACTGGTCTAGGCTAGGAGCGATTTATTCGCCATACGACATTTATAAGGGTGGTAGGGGGGAATGGGAGAATAAATAGTTGCGATTGCTAATTGCAGCGTTATGAAAAGACGCACAACGGATGTGAGTAATTCTGGTTTGACCGACAGTGTCTTGGACACGCGGTCTTGATAAACACCGTGGTGGTGGACACCATCTGGCTCTTATCTATAAATCGAGGTACGAGATTTTGATCCACGAGTTTCGCAGACCTAAATAGTCGTCACGGCGTTGACTATAAGCAGAAAAACTCTTGGTGACACCCTCTGCTACTTGCTATTAGATTTAGCACGAGTGCTTCAAGTAAGCTGTGGCGAGCAAAAAAAGAATGGATTCTATGAAAAAAAGTTTTATTTAATTGATTCTTTGGGATAGATAAAACTTTTGAATGGCAGTTTCTATTCAAGATATTAATTGCTTCATATAAAATCAATCTGCCTTTTTAAATGTTGGGTATTTAATTTCATTTACAATAGAACGTAATATATAATACACTGTGATACAAATATTCAAACTAGCTTATAAATTTTACTCGAATTTCTATAAATCATTTTACTTTGGCAATATAATTTAGAATAATAGCTATCACTATGCATTATTTTTTTAATGTGAATCATTTAAAATTACATTAATATCTTAAATCCGTTAACTAATTTTTATAAGAAGGAAACTCGAAACAAGGAATCTATTCTAATAAAATATGCAAACCACAAAAAAATCTGGTTACAAGAAATCAACTGTATTTTAATAGTATTTCATTAAAAAATTATTTACATAATTATTAATTGTGTTAAAATATAACTTCACATAGCGAGAACATTTCGAAAGTAAAATTAATTAAACAAGTTTGTCAAAACTTATATAATATAATTATCTTTTTTAAAATAATGCACTAATGTAAATTAACTTGTGAACAATAAAATAGAAATAAAACCATTGTTTGCGGATTAATTCAATTCAAACACCAATTTTAAATTTAAAGACATACACAAATGGAATAATTTGATACAATTTATTATGACAATGATAAAAAATAGTACAGTTAATGAAGACTACACATACATCGATTTGAGGGTAAAATAGGTTAAAAGTAATATTTCTACATCACAACACTTTATATCTGCCCCGATTAAATGGCTGATTGGAAGTTTGCTGAAAAAGAAAAGAAAAAATATAATTCATAATATCGATAAGCAATAAAATAATAATAAATATACGATGTTAATGAAACAATTATCTCTACAATTGCCAACAACTCACCAATTTGATAAGCTCATCTTTCACTATTCTCTTAATCTCTTTCTTGGCTGACTGAATACTCATCTCATTAGTTGACTCAATAGTGAGATAGAGCGGCCTCTCATCACTGTCCTTTTCCTTATTATTCTTTCCAGGCGGAATGTAGTTACCGCGAACGGTCATGCCCACCTCATAATACTCGCAAATCTGGTTCAGTGTCTCTTTGCTTGTGATGCGCCATCGAACGTTCTGCGGGAACTCGTTGATTTCCAGCTCTTCCTCGTATCTGTAATTAATATGTAACGAAATAAGTGAATTTAGTAGAAGATTGGTCTAAGTTAATAGTTATAAAAACCTTTTCACAACAATTTAATATATTAATGTAACAATACTCGGGGCTGTCTGATTTACTGTTAAGACGATTCCATTCTGTTATTGATTTATCGTTCGATAGGGATGTGTCTTTATAATTAAACACGGGTTTAAGAAGGATTTGAGGATAATACAAATTAGAAAGAGTTAATGCTTTTCGTCTGTAGCGCCTTCTTTGAGCTTACAAGAATCTATAATCGTGAATACAATAAGACATAAAATAGCATTACGTTATATGCATTGGTTGCGTTACATACAATTTGCAAACTGTTTAATATTTTTTAAACAGGAACAAAATACCAATACATAAATTAAACCGTTGAATTGGTTCCTTACAATACCTAACATAAATACGCTAGAATAAATTAAATCTCCAAATAAGTAACAGCAATTAGATAGTCTGTCAGTGTTTTGCTAAAGACATATAAAGTAACTATTCGATAATTGCATCCTATTATGACAGTAAGGTACAACAACACCTGACCTTTGCACAGTATCTCCAGGATCCTTAGTTTGATCTTCCTCCTCCTCTTCCTGTTTCAGGTACCCCAGCTTCGCGTTCAGCTTGCCCGCCAACTGCTCAGCAAGGGTCTTATTCGAGAGGACCTGTTTGTTGACCCCACCCCCCTTCAAGATAGCTGCCGCTGTCACCTGGGTCTGATCAGGCTGATCGCTGGGATTCAGTTGGCGTTGCATAGTGATCTTAGAGGCCTTTTGACGGGCCAGCTCAAGAAGTTTGGCGTTCACCACATTCACTCTTAAAAATGTCAATCGAAAAGAAACAATTATTGGATATATTTTATGCAATGAATCTAATCATGTTCCGAAAATTACAGTGAGTAAAGAAAATGGATCATTTTTGCGTTATTCAAATATTAATGCGAGGAGATCAATATTGCAAAGAGGAACGATTTTGTAAGCTCACATAATAGGCTCCCCAGTTGCGGCATCTGCTCCATCAGCTCCAGGAACCAGGGGCACCCCGGAGGCGAGCATTTGAGCAAGCGCCTGTTGCTTAGAGACACTGGTCACCTTCTTCTTCGATGCAAACATGTCGTCGATCTTCTGATCCAGATCCATCCCGGCGTCCTCATCGTCAGAGTCGTTGAGACCGAGGGCGGCCTTTTGGAAGCGACGACGCTCACTTGCAAGCTGTGCTTCGGCCTCGTCGAACTGAAAGCCCTTCCCGTGGAAACCAGAAGAGCTCTTCACCTTCTTACCTTCCTGTCGAATAAAAAGTCATTTGGTGATTGTCGTGTTGAAGTAGAATGTGAACGGGAATTTTGAAGACGAATAATATAATGGTTCTAAATGGACATATCATTAAAGTAGATAACTTACCCCTTCCAAACGCGTCTTGTAATCATTGAACATTTTGAGAACTTCTGCTGGGACCTCCTGACCACTCAACTGAAAGGCTTTCACTACATCTCCAGACTGTCGTTCTTGATCAGGAGTGATGAAGGTGAAAGCTTGACCTTTCTTACCGGCTCGTCCTGTGCGGCTTTAGAGAAATAAAAATATGTTTAGCAAGTAATTATAACAAACACAAACATTTTGTATTTTTATAACCTCTTTCTGAATTACAATCAACAAATTGTATTAAGAAAGCAAATGTACTATACTACTGATAGGAGTGAGTAAGGGTATTTCAATAGAAAACGGTAATGGGTCATATTTTCAAGGGGATTCAAACAAAATGTAAATGCAGGCAGAAGTATTTTACAATTTTAGAAGAGATCCTGATCAGTCTTAAATTTTATAGAATTGTTTTATATTGACTACATAACAGATCTAAACAATGCTAATAGGAATAAAACAAATGGAATTGAAGACAAACATACATAATAATATGCGATAAATATATTATGATATTTCAAACACTTCCTATATTTAATTGATATCAACGTAAATTCAAATCTAAAAACGGTAATGACCTACCCACAACGATGCACATAATCCTCGTAGTGATTGGGACAGTCATAATTGACCACCAAAGTCAACTCTTTGACGTCTAAACCGCGCGCAGCAACGGACGTGGCCACCAGCAACGGAACATTCCCTCGCTTAAAATCAGAAATAATTGAGTCTCTGTCATATTGGTCGATACCACCGTGTAGCGCCATGCATGGGTAGCTGTGCTTCAGAAGTAGCCGCATTAGTTCGTCCGCATTCTCCTGTTTGTCGACAAAAACAAGGACACTGCCACTCTCTTGGAAGAGACCAAGTAATTCGAGAAGTTTGAAGAATTTATCTTCCTCATCCAACACTTCCTAATACGATAGAGGGTTGAGAAATAAACCAATTTTATTTAAAATATAAGAATAAATAATCCATTTTGACGAACAATTTAATGAGAATTAACTTAACAAATATCATTGGACAATTAAACAGATTTTTAAATTGTCCATAACATCAATTGCAATAAATTATTGAATGTGGAATAGTTCGAACATTGCTGCTAATGAATATAAAAGAAAAAACCTTTTTCAAAAGGAATTGCTCCACATTTAAAATAACATTATATAATCCGACATTTAACTCAACATTTAGTTCAATTAGCTGTTTAAAAAATCGAGAACAAAAATCAACTAGCATTGTCTTCTTCAAGAAATAAGAGCTTACAACTACAGACTTACCACCCCTTGAATGACATCAGAGCAAACGACACTTCGACCGCCAATTTGAATTTCCACTGGTGTTGTGAGTGCCTTGCGTGCCAACACTTCCATCTGCCGAGGAAAGGTGGCCGAGAACATTACAGTCTGACGGTCAGGTCGAACACTATCCAGGATTCGCATCACCTGCGGTTCAAACCCCATATCAAACATGCGGTCAGCCTCATCCAGCACCACCATTGTGGTTCGTCGAAGGTTAGTTACACGACCTGTATGTATTAGACAAAACATTGAACACTATTAATTAAGCCTCTTGAGGGATGGAGAATAAAAATGGGCATATAAACAGACCTGCATTTGCGGCCAGCATATCAATCATACGACCCGGAGTACAGACAATAATCTCTGCACCTCTCTTTAACTCGGCAATCTGCTCACTGATGCCAGTGCCTCCGTACACACACACCGTCCTTAGGCCGACCGATTTGCCCAACTTTCGACTCTCCTTGTATATCTGCATGGCTAACTCACGGGTGGGTGTCATAATCACCGCTATCGGGCCATCCTCGGGTTCCAGCTCGGCCTGATCCTCGATGTGACGCATGAGAGGAATCAAAAATGCAAGGGTCTTCCCACTACCGGTCTTGGCAATACCAATCATGTCCCGGCCTGACATGATCACCGGAATAGCCTGGCATTGAATCGGAGTTGGTTTCTCGAATTGGTTTCTAGAGATAGAAAAGAATTAAATCAATATTTGGCGAAAAGCGTCTATAATTTGATTTATAAATATAATATATTTATACAATGTATCTACAATTAAATATGATTATTACACAAAATATTTAATAAATAAAGATAACTTTTAGCATTGATCAATAACAGGGTTTAAACGCTTTCCACTATTTGAAATTGAAGGGATTTTAAAAAATATAATTGTAAAATATATTATCATTCTGATGAAATTTTCAAATATAATTATATAATAATACTCTTAAAAATTTCTAATAATAATTAAATTTACATAAAAATATGAAAGAATAGATTGAGAATAATATTTTAAATAAGTACGATTTTTGGAACGAACTGGTCTGATTTATTATAGTACAAAATATAAAATTCACATGAAAAAAGTATAGGATTAAAATTCAAGGTGGCTTTCAAGAATATTTGATAATTTTCCACAGACGTCATTATGCCGACCTAAAAAGAATACAATCTACATTTAGAAGACACTTTGAGAAGGGGAGAGGACTCTGTTAGCGACGTAAAATTCTTACTTGATCCAGTGAGTAAAGTCAGCCCGACCTCGCATTGACAGGAGGGGTCCTAGGAGTAGATGTTGTAGGCTAAAAGAAGAATACATGTACTATACTGTGCAAGCCCTTGTAATTTCTGTCTATGTGAATATGGGCACATCATCATACCTGCTCGTCAGCTTTCACACTGGGGGCATTTGGAATCAAATTCACCGGCTGGAAGTTTAGTTTATCGAATTAATATACAAGTAACATTATTGAGATTAGATTATATTATATGCGTTCATAGATCAAATTAGTTATTTAAGGTAATAAATTCTACTTAATCCAGACTATCGCAATATTAATGCTTCTAACCTCTACAGAGTTTAGAACAACTCACTTCTTAAGGGACTGGAGAACTTTGTTACTGATGCCACACTGGACCCATGTCTTGACCGGTCGTGGGCAGTCCTTTCCGCGGACCTTGACTCCCTCTAGAGCCTCCCGGTATTCCGCTACTTCCTCTTCCGTCATTCGATTGATGTCCGGGACCTCATGGTAGAAGTTCTTCTTGAAGCCTGGGTAGTAGATCTTTGTATGGTCCACCGGGACGTATTTATCCTTTTTCTGATTACTTGCCATTACGTCCGCAATTGTCTCCTCCTCTTCTTCCGATGAATACTGAACACAGTTGTTTACAAATAAATTACAAAAAATCTTTTTACTGAAAATTGTATCAAACGTAAAAGAATTTTAAATGAGTTTATAATGTCAACAATTAAACACTTGTGTTATTATAACAAATCAAACAATGATAATTAAATTATAGTTCGTCTTCCACTTTAGAACGCATTGAAAACAAGCACAAGTCACATTGGAATACAATATTACAATACTTCTTTTGTTACAAAATGGAACATTCATTTGACCCGAATTTTAATTTAAGTATTCCGAGACGTCGCTAACTTCAAAAGTCAGAAAATTGCTTACCTCCATGCCATCAATGTTGGTCTCCATAAGTTCCCCCTTATTCTTGTTGGCTTCGTCCGGTTTTCGAGCAACTGCTGTAATAACCGTGAATTTGCTTCCAGCATCATCACCACCCTGGCTGAAGTTCCCTCCCTTGCGCTGTTGTTTCACCTCCTTGTCGATGTTCTAAGTGGAAACAAAAATATTCGATATACTTTTCAGTGAGTGAGGAATATTAATCTTTGAAATCTACCTGCATGTAAGCATCTAGAGGATCCACATCATTCGCATCAGCATCTCCAGTCTGAACCGCATCGTCTTCATCCTCATCGTCATCCTCAAGGTTCCAGTTTCGGGAAGAGCCGACTCCACTTGACAGATGTTGTTTAGCAGTAGCAATATCCTGCTGCAGACGTCGCTCCTTTCGCCACTTTTCAACTCGCTCACGTCGCTGTAAATTAAGCATTAAAGCTATATTATATAAAAAGGAACTGACAATAAATATAATGAAAAGAACTCACCTTTTGCATCTCAATATCTAGTTTCTGCTGCACCTCATCCTTCTCCATCTCCGACATAGGTTCAGCCAGTTCTTTCAAACCTTGAATACTCCCTGATAGAGACTGCTGTTGCAGTTGATGGGCTCGTACCTGTGCTGCCAAAATCTGCGTCTGAATTGTCTGAGCGGAATTGCCTGTCAATAAGGGAGGTGCGGCCGCTTTGGCCAACAAAGCCGTCATATCGTTGATATCGATAGAGCTGGTGGTATCGGTGTTTGGTAGAACGCTGGGCTTAACATGTTCAGGTGATCTGCTCCGAGATCTAGAGGCTGAACGACGAGAACGGCGAGAAATTCTCTCCCTTCGACGATCTCGATCACGACTTCGAGATCTACGACGTTCTCGAGAACGGGATCTATCTCTTCTATCTCTTGAACGTCGACGGGATCTGAATTATATAGTAAAAAATATAATGATAAATAACTTTGATAAACTAAGAGAATATTAAAATTGAATTATTATCAGCAGAATATGTAGTTAACACTAATAACGCCGAAGTTATCAAGACAATTGGAAGTTGAGCTAGAAGCTTTCTGATTTTGAAAACTGAATGTATAACTTTGACATCATTAAATTAAAAACTATTATCTTACCAATATCTTATCTTTAAATTAATATGAACTTAGAAACACACGATTTTAACTACTATATTCCCTATGAATAAATCAAATGTTATTTTATTATATTAATTGAAGAGAATGCAAAATTACATTGAATTTTAGAGCAATGAAACATCACCCTGGAACATGTTGTGCAACCATGATTTTTCAAATCACAAAAAGAAGGTATTAACTGATCACTTAATGGGCAGAATTAACTCTTCTTTTAAGGGCACATGACACAGGTTTTTAAACCTTTTATTTACTTGCAGTCTTGCATCTTCTACTCCCCAATAATTATCAATCAGTAATTGAGTTAGAATTAATATGACTTATTTACATTTTTTATGTCTTCTTTTATTTAAGATATCACATGGCTCATAACAAAAAATATTAGATATACCTATTAGGTTTTTTCGAAAATCATGTATGACCATATCATTGGTGTTTTGACAAACAGAAAAATACATTAAAAAAAATAGAAAAATTCAAGAGACCAAAAAATGTTCTGTGATTGGATTATGTGATTGATAACCTATGTTAACTTTTAAAGGTTTATATACATATTGTAATATTATCCTGTAAACTTAACCTGCAAATACCTATAATATAATAATCCCAAAATATCCGAAAAATACATATTTGACTTATTTCATATAATGCCAATAATACTTGCAACAATTCCTTGCATAGAAAAGGTGCATTAAATATCAGTCAATTGAGTCTGCTGATACTAAAAACAGAAGCATTTCTTGGTTTAGTAAAGTTTTTTACTGTTCCCCAGCCTGAATTTCATGTCTTTTGTACACCAGATATTTTAACTTTTCCTATCCTTTTATATATATAAAATTCATGATTGTATGTCAGATATATCCTCCTAGGCCTACATTCAATCTGATCTGTCACTAAAAATTATTTTATACTTTGAATTTTATGACTGCTAAAGAGTGCAGAATTATATTTGGATGACTCAGTGAAAGATCAACTTTGCAAATGATATAATTAACTTATACTGACATAGTCTTAACTATTGTATATTCCTAAAGTCAGATTCAGGCATGGGATTGGACTTCCAGAAAAAGCCTGATAAATTTTGTAACAAGAAGTCAGTAGGGGTGTCCTGACTATGCAGTTAGCATTGCTTATAGATCCATGCAAAGCATAAAAAATGTTGAAGCATCATTACATATAATGCATATAAACACCCCCCCCCCCTACTCCTTTGAATTTTTATATAATTTTTAGATGAATTAGAAAAATGACCTTTTAGCCTGAAAAGCCTGAACCTATGCATGCAGATTAGTCACAATTTTAGGGACAATGCTTTTACATTATAGATTTTCTTTGTTTTTAAACAATATAGCCTAGGTCAATGGGTTGTCTTAATCAGAGCCCATTTGATGTTGTAAATACTTATCACAAGTAAATATGTAAGCTTAACCACTAGTCTTATGTTGAAATATAGGTTTATAAGTAAATATATATGTTCTTATCATTAGCATAAGTTAATACTTATTCTTCTATTATACCCAGAATGTGTTGTTCAATATTAAGTTTAGTACTATATTTGAATCCATATACTCAATCCAAAATATAACAATATCAATATACATTAATTAAAAGAACAGTTACAAAAAAATATAAAGGTAGATTATGCAAGACTAGAGTGTCATGTGCAAATGTAAATGCAAAAACAGTAGTTCAATTTTGCTCTCTTGGCCAAATAATAGTCTTCTTTAGCTTTCTGGGCAACTATCATAGACAACAACAATTGCTAAAATTCACATCCATGTTTTGTTTCAAACTTTAACAAATTGCCATATTGCTGAAAATGCTTTTGCAAATAGGTGTTAAGTTAGTAACATATATTTTAAGGCATGAATGAATGTTAGGAGTCACACATTGTGAGTCTTAAACCTTAAGATTTGCAATAGATCCATAGTTGAAATAGGCCCCATTCAAAGTAGTTGAGGCCAGCATGGTTGAGGAAGGTATAGTAGACTGACATTGTCAAAGTACAAAGAGGTAACCTTTACACAGACCTCTCCTAGTCAGGTTTTTATAGTCCTTGTTATTGGTTATTGTTAGTGATTTTTTTATGAATAACATTTAAAATCAGCAGAAAAGGTTTAATATATTGAGATATCAGGTGTCATTAACCTATTTTTATATATAGGATTTTTAAACATTTTTTTTATAAATGATCCTTTTGCACCCTCCTCCCACTCTGTGAATGAAATAATCAATTATATTATTATTATATTTGTTTAAACTTATTAAAATAATAATATAAATAATTACAGTTATATTTTAAAATACATATGTCCACAGTTTTTACATGTCATTTTTGCTGATTTAATCATCTTTTTATGCCAGTCTTTTATTATATACTTTTGTATGCCCATTTATCTGTAATAAATGCTGGATTAAGCTGTTCTGGGCTGGATAGCATGCAGACAAGCATCATAATGCTCTGAAAAAATTCTTCAGGTTAATAAGAAATACTAAAATTATTTGTCAATGGTTCCTAATATCACTGTTCTTTCTTAGAGTAAAAAAAATATTATAAGTATGATTTTTTCAAAAATCCAAGTCAGCTACTGGGTAATTTATTTTAAAAGTGCTAATTTTATGTTAAAAAATTTACACTAATCATTTTAAACAAAATTTTAAAGCATTTCAAAATAATAAAACAATTATATCAATACAAAAAAATTGATTTATTATTTTTAATAAAATTAGTATTCAGAGTATTTTCATTTAGAATAAACAAATAAACAATTATAATGCAATTTAAATTAGTCTCATTTATAAAGGAAAATTCTTAATAATAATGTGTAATTTATAATATGAAATGAAGTCAATAAAAGCAAAACCAATTATTTGCTGTAATATTGTAAGTAAATTGAATCAGTGCCTCCCTAGCCATTTTAATTTGTCACTACAAATTATGAAAACAAGATTTTTTTCTATTTAAAATGAATTCTAAGAGTATGTGTTTGAATTTTTTGCATAAATGTTTTTTAGTAGGGTTAGCTGATGAAAATCCAATTAACTTTATACTTTTGGAAAGTTCATATTAGGGGTTGAGGACTACTTTATATCAAAAAAATAAATTATTAGACATTCAAACTTTTTAAAATGTAAAGTCTAGCAAAATGGAACAAGTAAACGGATTAATGATAAAAACCTGTGAGATTCTATAATTTGATATAAGAAACAGTAAGTATATAAATATGAAAAAAATTGAAGTATGAATTGAAATGATTGGTTGCTAAGGAGATCTAAAGTGGTTTAAAGCCAAAATAAGGAAATCAATATTTAAAAAAAAAACTTAACTCAACTTTAAATTTTGGGGATTGCAATACTAAGAAAAAATTAAAAAGGTGACTTTGCTTAAAGAGGTTAAAATTAGGATTAATATGAAATCTAAGAGATTTTGATGAAAAAGTTAATTTGCATGCCAAAATAGACTTTCCATAAAAGCATATTTAAAACATTTTAATTATCTATTGTATGATTTATATAAAAAGTTAAATAATATTAAAAGTTTTTTTATTTAATAATTTTTTTGTAAATATGTTATCAACTAAATATGATTATTTTTGACCATTACTTGGTCAACAAGAAATCAATTATGACCTGCCTTTAACCATATAAATATTTGAAATAATTAATATATTATGAATTGATAACATTTTACCCATAATACCGAAATATAAAATAGTTAGAAAAATCAGGGCTTATGTACAATTTCTAAAATAAAATTCCAGACTTTTTCCAGAGCCATTTATATGACTTTTGACAACATTTATGGGTCATTTGACTATATGTACCATATGTATTATATATCATGTGAGACTCTCAATACAAATTATACAAACCACAAATAAAATTAATTATATACTTATATATATTTTACATCCACATTTGTCAAAAAGTCAATTTTTTCAGACCTGGCTGTATTTCCCGTCTGGTAAAGACATCCCAAAATTTCAAACTTTTAAGACTTTGAATGAACCCTGGAGAACACATATGTAAGCGATATTTAAGTTATTTTATAATACATATTATATGTTAGTAATTTTTTGAAATTACCGTTTACTCGGCATCCCGATAATTTAAATTATATACTAATATTAGTAAAATATCGTTTAAAACAAACAAATGATATACAATAGTTTCCAACTGTATATAAATGTTTTACATTTTATTACATTTTTTCGTTTTCATTAGCATTACATTCAATTCACGACAAAAATTATAATTTGGTCGAAGAAACTTTGAGTAAACAATCCCTACATGAATATTAAATTCATAAATTGAACTTTTGACACGTATGTTTAATATTTAACTAATTTTATTTTATATAAAACGTTCTTGACAGTTAATAATAAACATATACTCTATTTGTTTGTATAATATAAATAATAATATTTTAAAAAATGCTTTATTCTAAAATCTGGATTATATATCTTATCTCATATATACAGGGGTCCCAAAACATACGCCTACTAGGAAAACTGAAGAAGTCAATTGTAAAAATTAGTCAAGATCGAGTCGAATATCAATCGAATATAAAAAATCAATCAATTTTACCGCAACTAAGTCAAATTAACCCAGCATCTTCTCGTAGACGATTTCGACAGATGTCTGCAATTTTGTGAATGGTTCTTAAAACATTTATCCATTAATTTTAATCATTCAATATTAAATTCATTGACTATACCCAGTATTTGAAAATTTCAAAGAAATCCAGGAAATGCAAGAATATCCAAGAAATCCAAGTCACTTTCAAAGAAATTTCAAATTCTGTGCAAGAATTTCAAAGTTGCTTTGAAAGAAATTTCAAAGAAATATAATTTTCGAAAACCCTGGGGAAGTCATTATCTTAATGGTTAAGTCATGTCAATCGACACAATTGTCGTTATAACTGATTTGATCACAAACCAAATTAGATATCAGATGTCAATGGCCAGAGTTCGCCACGAGTATATAATGGCATACGAGTAGCTATATTTAAGCCGATCATGTGATTGGACCTGATTTTACCAAATACAGTTATTTAGCCATGCTTCAAGACTATCTTATTCCGATTCTTGGTGATCTCCCTCTTGCTTCACGAATTCGACTGTAGTTTCAGCAGAATGGCGCTCCACTAATAGCATTTTGGTCCAAATGTTCGAAATTTCTTGACAAGACTTTTCAAAATCAATGGATATAGGCCATCGAGGAACCATTGAGTGGCCTGCCAGGTCGCCAAATCTTTCTCCACTTGATTATTTTCTGTAGGGTCATTTAAAATCCTGTGTTCACAACAACCGATCAGTGCTGATACAATCCCAAGCATTATGATGTCACTGAAGAATCGCTGTACAAAATGAATTGAGCAAGATGGTGGTTGGTCACTTTGAATATCTTTTTAAATCGTTGTAAATTATAATTATTAATTTTGTGAAATTTTTGCTCTTCATTAATTTTTTTTGAATTTTTAATGAATTTAATAACTATTATAACAAGATTACATTATGCTAAATTCTTCAGCTTTCGTATTGAGTGTGTTTTTGGAACACTCTACATTAAATTAAGTATGAACACCATATATAGTATAACGCTATTCTTCTAACGAATAATTCGATTTTTGGAAGTGTTTTCCTCCACCGGTAAACGTCAAGGTGATACACCATTTGTTAGCAAACACAACATGTATATGAATGTATATTTTCATGCCTACAAGATAAAATATTTGTATTGACTTCGTTTTTACTGTTAGATTTATATTTAGTCTTAAGATATTCCGAAATTATGAAAATTTATACTATTTTCTTATGAATAATGAAATTAAAAGTAAAAGAAATGAACTAAGCGTGAAAAATACCCTGAAAACATTGAAATTTCGAAATAAGGATAAATTTAAGGGAAAATTATGTCAGCCTTTCAGTCAAAATCACATAATTAGCTAGTTATCCGTCCCGAATATTATAGTAGTCCCTGCACAATACAAAACATTTGTATGAGCAATTATAATATACGAAATAAGACTTTATAATTGGGTCATAATACAATTAGTCACATTAGTCAAATATAGGCTGTATCGATGAATTTGAGCGCCTGTAAAAAAATATGCAATGATAATTAACACAGATACAAATAGAAA
>JAUZNC010059706.1:9270-45418 GCA_034780395.1 Vannuccia rotundouncinata | reverse complement strand
TCCCAATCGTCAACGAGACACAGCAGAACTGGGATCTTACTCCACGAAAAATGATCTGCCGTGTTCCATGCACTGTCCATTGCCGATACTGCCTTTAAAGTGGAGACCTCAACACTTTTTCTTTTGTAATTGTCTTTTCATAACTTTGAATAAATTCTAATTTTATATCTCAATTTGTTTAATCTTTCTTTTATTTTATTTCAAAATTATAAATTATAAAGTAGAAAATTATTTCAATATTTAGATGATCATTTTATGAAATAGTTTTTAGTCAACATAGCATTATTGGTTAAACTGAATAATCCGAGTATTAAACGGAGCAGTCTCTAACATTTTACTATTTAACTATTAAATATATAGTTGCATTCGTACCCAGACAAATAGCAAAAGTTTTTAAGACTAAGTTTTTTTTGTAAATTAATCGCATAATATGCTCGTATATACACAGTATAATATATATAATAAAATCATAATTGATGTAACATTCAATCTTAGTTGTTTAATATGAAAAATACAAATTAAACATCGATGTGTTAATTTATATTGCTAATTCATTTACTGAGAATTTACCGCTTGAAATATCTAATTGACTTTTGTATCGCTTTACAAGATCTATATGATAATAAAAATGTATGGTACTTGTTAATTAATTCAAAATCTTTTAGAGACATTATTTTTTTTATAAATTGATGATTGATATAAGAAATCGAACGCATGAACATTTGAACATTTTTATCAAAATCAGTCAAAGTTTTAAGTATTTTATAGTAACATGATATAACATGACTTTAGATAAGGAAGTTCGAAAATTCAATTTCTATCTCAACTGTTCTAAAATAGCTATAAATATATATATTGGTTTGTTGGTTAATTAAAGTCGAAGTCTGGGGTGTAATTTAGTGTCAAAATTTTATAGTTTGGTCAATAAATGTATTATCTACTTAAGAAAGTTTCTCGGATATATGTAAATGGACGTGACTAGCTATAATGAGTCAGGCAGGTAAGGCGGCAGCCTCGTGTGACACGAGCGCTTTCATTCTTCTTCTATTTTAATTTGTATGTATCGTCCGATCCGAAGTGAACAGCTGCACAAAAGTAACATGTTTTTTTCGTGGTTCTGCCCTTGATCAAGGCGCAGTTTTCTTGAAGCACTGCACTGCAAAAAAATAACAGTCTATTGATGTAGTTCTATATCTGAAGCTTCTGAGGAGGAATCTTCATTTGCCTGAACTCAGCACAATTACTTGATGGGCCTTCATCATAACTAAGAACAACGTCAAAACAAAAATACCGGACGAATGACAGAACAGATACAAATACGACTCGGGACTATTACAGGTTTCATAGACCACTTGCAACGCACTCTCTTGCATCCAGATTGCATCCGAGTTTTACTGGGATGATCTGCCGTATCCAAAGAACCTATAGCTATAGATCGAGTTGTGCGGAAGGCAAGATGCCAGAAATCATTGAACGTTCTGGTTAAACAGACAGGGGAGGAATTAGGCAAGTATCCAAACATTGTACAAATATTAAAAGTATTTTTGAAAATGTCAGTTGGGAGAGTAGCGTACGTGCGGGAGATCTTTTAGCGCATTGTGCAGACTGCGTGCACATGTACTTCGTAACTGATATACATACTCCCAGTACAGATTGAACGGCTTAATTGGCAACGACTTGATGACAAATTTGATATATTTGCCATCGTATTTTCAATATATAGGTATGATAGATATTTTATATTGCATACCTTTTAGTTTTTAGATTTCGAATTGTTTTGCAGAAGGTCACCATGTTTTTAAGCATGCGTTTTGCAGAAGGTGACCATGTTTTTAAGCATGCGTTTTGCAGAAGATGAAATTTTTTAACAACTTGTCATATAACTTTAAATATCCTCTACCACTAGTCAACCATTCCCACGAATCTTGGGAAATCCACATGGAATACATCCAAAATTCACGTACGTTAGTATCATCGGTATTGCAGCAATCTTTCTACCGATCACCAGAAAAAATATATTCTACTTAAACTACCATGATATATTATTAAGCATAAAATTAACCATTTAATAATAACTACTGTAGTTGTATAGACTGTACTACCGTGGCATGACACGGGTACCTACGTAAGTACAGTATAATTTAGCTATAGTACTCGTAGAGGCATATATATTATCTTGTCAAAATACTCAAATTTCTTTAATTATAAAATATATTTTATACAGTAAAATTTTTAAATCAGTCATCTAAAAGGTTTTTTGAAAATCCTGTGTCCACTAGCTCCAATATTGAAATTGAAAATATAATATATTTATTTATATAAATTATTTTTACAAACTATATTTACCTACGAATTAACCAGTTTTTTGTATTTTAATATAAAATTATACCTTAGTCTTACATTAATATTGATCGTCATTTAATCGACACCACATTAAAGCAGACTAGGGTCAGAATAACCTTCCATCTTTTATTCGTTACTTATAAATCTAAGCAATAAATAAGTGAATGTTTCTAGTTTTATTCGTTTGTGCTAGTTTTATTATTTTAATATAATTATTGTTTTATTGTTTTAATGGTTCAACGTAAATATTTTTATTAGTTACATACCATCCTAAAATTGATAATTTCTATTAATTAAACGCTTCGAAGGTATTGTTGTATACTTAATTAGTTTTTTACCGAAAAATTTTAGACTTGTTTTTTCTATAGATATTTTTGTATATAAAAATTAAAACAATGTAACGTTTCTATACAAAAATTTGTTTCTTTTAGCCTCCTCCAGAAAATTTCACACTTTATTTTATATACATTAATTAGACAACTAATACAAGCCAATAGAAATTTGATTTTTATTTGTACAGTTAGCTACTATGCGGTGCAATATTTATAATGCAGCTATTTGAAAAAAATGAATTAAGTTAAGATTTGAAATCATCCAAACTTTTATTACTTACATGTAGCATCTAGGTTATAAATTATAATATTATATATATGTATATGTAACAAAAGTATTTTCATACAATAGCCAGGGCACAATGCACATCAATTTTTAAAAATATATATATAGGTACCAATTAGAAAGAACAATACATTTAAAGATGAAAACAATATAAAATTAATTGAGTCTGCATGCATGATATTAATACTGATCTCATTTATTTATAAATCATACCATCATCAAATGGTTCAAGCCAATTTAGTCGTAATATTACTCTTTATATATGCTAAAGTTCTAAATGATTGCTTACTTAATTTATTGTAATGTAATCACTTATATTCTAAATTATTATTCATGATATGATAAACTATAATTATAATCAATTATTAAAAATAATATAAAAATATCCCTAAAAATCTTATATTTAGTGGGAAATATAGCCAGCCATATACAAAAAAATAATATCAAAGTCTCATATATAAGTTAATAATCTTGTCAAAATGTCTTTAATGGCATTTCTTGCAGCTGTCTTGATCAAAAGTGTTTTATATGTTGAATAAATTTGATAATTATGTTGGTCAAACCTATCTTTAATGCAGCTCATTTCCAATTTAGTCATTTTATAATACTATCCACCTATTTTTTGTTATTCTTATAAATATAGCCATGGCACAAACAGCTTTCAAGGTAGTTTTGGATTAAGAACACTCAGGTCTTTTGACTTTTTAAAAATCTTTTTTTTTTTAATGAAATGTTTTGTTATTATAAAAACTTTTTATGAAGCTGACAAAAACATTTAATATGCTATTATAGGTTAGGCTTTAGTAACATAAATCTATGGGAATTAAAAAATAGATCATCTCATATAATATGGTGCTCATAGAGTGCAGCCATATATTGAGTCATACATGCAAGTCATTTCAGTTTACTACATGATTGATTTCCCCCTAATTCTTGTATATAATGCTTTCAAATGTGTAAATATAAATCAATATATGTAAATAGGTACCTACCTAATGTACAAATAAGCATATTTTGAGATTTTTGGTACATTGTTTTTTACTGCATTTTATTACTATAGAATGTACGGCAGCAACTATCCAGGTGGTGGTGGTGGTTATGCAGACCCAAATCAGGGAGGTGGTGGCATGCCCCAGCCAGGATGGGGTGATCCAAATGCTCAAGGTGGTCAGAATGCTGGATATCCACAAGGAGGTGGGGGAGGCATGCCAATGCCAGGAGGATATGGAGATCAAGGAGGTGGAGGTACATGTGCAGTACTTGCTACATAAAATATGAATCAAATTTGTCAAATGTTCTCCTTTGTATATTAAAATCATGTGACAATAATTTTTATTCAAATGGTTTGGTTTTTAAAAAGAAGTTTAATTTGCTGTACTATTTGTTTTACAATTATAAAAATAAATATCAAAGAAAAAAATAGTGTTAGCTTTTGAAAACTATATTTATCTACTATTTGGAAATATTTTTATAAGCAAATTAAAATACTTTGTAATCTAATAAATACAACTTCCTTGCAGGATATGGTGTCTCTGGAGATATTGGATTTGGAGGGGGAGGTGAGTCAAATTTATTATGTTTGGAATGCATCCAATAATATATTCATCAATATTCAAGGTTTTGATAATAACCTCAAACTTTTGATGTTTAGAATATTGGTTTGGATAATTCTTTTGAATTAACAAAATTTCTATAATCAGCAATACATGAATTTACAAATAATTAAATTAATTCATTCAAGTCTTGTACTTTCTAATCATAATTTGCCTTTATTTTTGAAAGGTTATGGAGGCGCTCCACAACAACCTGGTTATGGAGGAGCTCCACAACCTGGTTATGGAGGAGCTCCACAACAACCTGGTTATGGAGGACCCCCACAACAGCCTGGTTATGGAGGAGCCCCACAACAACCAGCTTATGGAGGAGCCCCACAACAACCAGGTTATGGAGGAGCCCCACAACAACCAGGCTATGGTGGCCAGCAACAGCCTCCTTATGGAGCTCCTCAACAACCCACTGCTTTTGGTGGAGCCCCACAACAACCAGGTTATGGAGGAGCCCCACAACAACCAGGCTATGGTGGCCAGCAACAACCAGGTTATGGAGCCCCTGGTCAGCAACATGCTGGAGCAGGTGCCTATCCATCACGTCCTCCACCTCCCAATATGGCGGCTGCTAGTGCTGGAGGTTCTGGAGGTTATCAGGTGAGACCATTACTCCTTTTTAATACCAGACTTGCTCTTTTTTATGTTTGCAATGACACTCAAAATAACCAGTGTTTTAATAAAGCATCACTAGCTATTAGAAGAGAAAGATTATGTTTAGATAGCTGTTATAATTATATACTATTTGTTAAGTACCGTAGATATATTATTTCAAAAATTAATGCCTATACAATTTCATTTTACTTTAAAAAATAATACTGTCATTAGTTGATTGGTTTTTTATAAATTTTCTCTTTCTCATAGCATTCAAATTACTAGAATTCACAATCTAAGTAACATATTTATAGAACTTTCAAATCAAATAAACAAAGTAAGCATTATGAGTAGAAATCAAATTTATTCATTCAATATCTTCCATGAACTTAACATATGATGCAATCTACATACTATATCTTCCTCAGCTGTAACATATAATGAAATTTACATACAATATCTTCCACAAGTGTAAAATATGATGCAATCTATTTACCATAGTATGCTTAGGTATATTTAGCGATTTGTAGTTTGAAATTAATGGATACATTTTTCTTAGTACAAATTAAATCTTAGTTAACTAATTCATAAATGCAATACAACTTAACACAATCTATTCCCTACTAAACAAATTATGAAATGCATATTGCAGTATATACAAAGTAATTCATAAAATAAGTTTTATTGTAAGAAAATCAGAAGACTAAAGGGGTACATATCCGTCTCCAAGTCAACAAACAAGATCATCAAAGAATTATTATTTGCTATTTGCGAAGATTAACCATGATACCACCAGGAGTATTATACGAGGCAAGAGTAGAAATATTCCATCCATGTTGTGGTCCACCAGTCTGGTTTCACCCTCCTCAAATACCCAATGGCCATCTGCTCATTTTTCAAACTTTTTATCCCGGTGATACATCTCGTTCTTCTTTCCATTTCCCATCTAAGACACTTCCATACATGGTCTATGGCCTCCTCCTTTCCACACTCATTGCCGAACGCCTCCTTAATGTTTCCCAATCTAGCTTTATAGTAGTTTGACTTCAAACAGTGCCTGCTTCTAATTTATGCCAAAAAGCTATATTGTTTCATGCTCCCTTCCTCTCTTTCGATTTTACCTCCATACACACACTTTATCCTCTCAGATTGGGCTTCCACTTTATCTCTCTCTTTACCCCTCTCTTCACTACCTCCAACTTTACTGGGATACCTTTCTGTTCTCCTTTCCTTGCCTTATTCGCCTCACTATCTGCCTCTTTATTTTCTTCCCAGGAATGGTCCGGTGTGTCAAAATGTGTCATTTAGGAGTTGGTAAAAAATGTGTCAAAATCAGATTTTTACACAAACTTATTTTTTAAGTATAAAAACTATATTCTTTAGAAAAAATTGTAAATAAAATTTTTTTTAAATAATAAAATATCTAACAAAATCATAGATATACAGAAGAGCCATCTCATCCGGCATAACATTCTCTTCCTCGTTCCAACCACCTTGTGCATTCCCAAAATGATTCATTTTTTCCTCTTCTTCACAGTCTTCCCATTTAGCCTCTTCTATTTTACCGATTCTTTCTTGATAGTAGTTCGTCTTGATGCAGTGCCCACTCCTCAGCTCATTCATGACCTCCTCTTCCTTCCTATTTCAGTACTGAATGTTGTTTGTTCCTTAGATTTCTGTCATCCTCGCATTCTTCTCTGGCTTGAACTTAACTCCCCTCTGCACAACTCATTTTGCAAGTCTCAAAATTTGGCCTGCTCCCTCTCTCTTACCTCCGTTGTCGATATCATTCTACTTGTTGCTTCAGATGAAACTCTTTTATTATACTTTGGTGAAAATAAACGAACAATGTTTCGAAGGAGGCTGCCAAACCAGCCATACACACACGTCCATGTTAGTACCATTGCCAGGTATCTCCAGAATAATTTAATTTCAGTAAAAATCGCTGTCAAGGATGCAGATATCCCTCGACAACGCTTTGTTTCAGTTACTATAACAACGCAGATTTCAATCTGCCGAATTGTTTACAAACTAGGGAGTGAATTCAAGAATAATTTACATTGACGAATGCTGTTAAATGGATTATTAATTATACTGATTAGATTGCAAAAATTGTGCCGTTGTTTGTATGACGTAAATGAAATTTGTTTTCTTAAACTAGGGCTTCAATGCTCAGTTTGACATTATGAAAGTAAATCTTTGTAACATGAATGCTTTGTTTGGTATCCAATTTTAATCGTAAATGTAACTCTCGGTAAAAATTTGTGATTTTTAAAAGTTAACATGGTAACTTGTTAGCGTATGCCGGCAACGAGTAAGAAAAAAGCTATAAACCAATACATTTTATATTTTCAAGAACAGTTTCGGTATATAAAATAAATGATTGTTTGATATGTACAAACTACAATTTTTATCATCATACCTAAATACGTATTGAAGCCTATAATTTTGTTTTATTTCCTCTTTTATAATGTACATATTTTTGCTTTTAATATTTATTAATTTTCTATTTATGGAGCGGTTAATAATCACAAGTTATGTCGTCTTCAAGTTAATTTATTTGCCCATCTGATTAATTATCATTTGTTTAATTATAAAAACATTTTTAAAATTTCAACCTTCATCATAACACATTTTGCATATTCACCTAATTTCCTATCTGCATAATCCTATAATCCATTTTGCTCAGTTTTCCAAACTTCTAATGTTATAAACTCCTTACTTTTTTAACCGGTATAGCAATTTTTTATATATTTTGCTTTCAAATCTATTAAGATGACTCACATATAGTTTTCATCGTAATACCCCAGTAAACTCTCAGATCGCAAAATATACTTTTATTGTCCATTTTATGACTTATTCATTGCGTTAAATCTGTTTGGTAAAAATCTGTCTAAAGGATTTACAATGCCATAATTGCGCAGTGGACGATGCATAGTAATGAGCTAGATAAAAGTATAACTTGAATATAGAAACTATAATAAGATTCCTGGAACAATATAATGCTTAACTGTCGTATCATAATAAAAAAGGCTGACGTAGTTTTATTTATCATGGAATTTTTATATACACAATACTTTTATAACTAATTCCATACCCTATCTCACCCTTTGTACATCCAGAATCCGTAATAGACACCAATGCTCTTTTATGGTGTATCTCTAAACCTATTTGCTAGTACGTTTATTCACTATGGCTAAGCCTTGAAGCATCTATATTAAGAATGCAGTACTAATTATATACATATTTCGCTCAGGCTTCATTGTATACAGTGTGAATTGAGTGTTCCTGGAAATTGTAGCTCAGCTATTTCAGACTTTGTGTTTACCTGAATAGTTTGTATTTTTTTTTACTACAATCGCTTCTTCTAACAATTATGGAGTTTGCAGAATCTGATGTAAGCATTCTTCAATTTCCTTTTGTAGTAATTTAACGAGATAGACCTGATTCTATGTCTCCTATTTATAAATTTATTGTTAGTAATCAATTTGAAATTGTGTTTTTTAACTTTAGTACTTTTTAATGAATGTTAACTCGAAATAACCGTAACTTGAAAGTTAAAATTCTTATTATACATCATTTTAATATAAGCATTGTCATTAATTGAATTAAATATTAAGTGGAAAAATAAGTTCAATAGATAACTATTTACAACGTGTAAATTGAAAAAGTTTTAAAACACAAAGTAATCTTAACAGCATGCTAAAACAATTATTTTTCCTAAACTTTTGAGTATTCATTTTGAGAAATTGTAAGTAAAATCCATTCCCTGGTTTTTGAGAGGAATGGGTTTAGTGATTAGTGTTTAAAGGTTTCATAATAACGTAACTAATCAATATAGGAAGCAATACATTGAGATATATTAGTTGTTCAACATCTAACTTTATTTCTTTCCTCATATGAACTATTTAATTTGGTCTCATTTTTCTGCAGGTTATGAACGAAGCTTGTATCCTTTCGTGGTCTGCTTTATTATGTTCATGTTAACTCGAGCGTAAAAGGAATTAGATACTTTGTAAACTATTTTACTACGAAGATAATTGTGTTTCTGTAACTACTAAATAGCCTGCTATTTTTCTAAATTTTCATTAAGTATGCAGCAATTTAATCTTTATAGATAATACTTTCAATGAAAGCGTTATATGAGTGTACCGACATTCCAAGAACCAAACAATCTGTAATGCACCTCTATCTATCGATCGAATTATGTAGCCATTGATTGATTCTAGCTATTATCAGCTTTCTGATTTCTATCATTATAGTTACTTATGGTTATATTTCAGCTTGGTTAAGTTATCCCTATTTTGACAACTTGTTCAAGTGGTTTTGATATCTATCTTCAAACAGTTTTATACAACGATAATCAATAATATCTATTTTATCGTTGTCTGTTAAAGTTTGTTTTAAAAATATATATTTAGTAATTTAATAGTTAGATACAATACTGCCGCTGTTTATTTTTTAAACGCATTTTTATTTTCTTATCAAGAATAAACTAATTTGTAATGCTCTCAAACATCATAAAATTTTCCATTGAAGTGATGAAACTTGAACAAAGTTTTATTAATACGTCTTAGTAAGTATTGCTAACAGAAAAGTGTTCACATAAGCTTGATTGAAATGCTTTTTTAATACTAACAAGCTAAATACATTAACAACTCTTGGTATTTGATTGGTTAACACAGTAAACCAATGAGCAGTGGCCAGTAAATCACCAGACCGAATATTATCGATTGTTATACATAACCTTGACCCACTTTAGTCTGGCTACGATAACACTGGCTTGTCAACAGCCATGGAGAGTATGCACATTGGACCTGCTGGTGAAGTCTTTCGTGGTACAGTGAAGCCGGCGCCAAACTTCAATGCGGAAAATGATGTCCAGGTTCTTAGGAAGGCGATGCGCGGAGCGGGTAAGTCTTTCGCAGTCTTATTGATGTTTGGGTTATCGATATAAGATGTTAGATGTGTACATGACTGTAAAATTGCCAGGAATTAATTAAAATATGTCACTTTGTTTATATCATTTCAATCAATTTATCACTTCAAAAAATCAAAGCAAAGAACAGAAGGATGGTATTTAAGTAAAAATAAGACTAAATATGTTTTTAATTACAATTTTGAATTGACTGATTGATGCAACTCTTCTCTTCTCTCAAACTTAATGCAACTATATTTTCTTCTTAATTTAGCCGGAGAATCGGGATTGGGTATGTATTATGTTGTTGTATATGTGCCACCCCCATACTTCATAAATCGCATGACCTTATCGTGCGTGATTTTATAATAGCATTTACATTCCTGTCCTAGTTTTTTTACCAAACTTTATGTCTTGTATGATTACGTGATATTTGTCGTGTGCTACTTATTTTATTTGTTAACTATACCCATCATAATGAATAAATTGTACTGAATTCAACAATTGGTTTCATTCAAAGTTCACTTTGTTTTGATCAATGCGTCGAAATTCCTCATTGGGGGTTTATCATACAATCGAGCATGACTGCAGTATTCTGTGATCAAATCATTATCAAGGTGTAATATATTATGTCGTTTCCTTTGGAAAATTTATGACATGTACACTTGTGAAAGGCGTGGTCATTATTTTTTATGGTTTTATCGTCCAAATTATTGATTCTGGTTTTGGTGGATTGCATTTAGAATTAGACCCAAACAATATGTTTCAGTTATAATGAGTTATGTATAGCGAATGTAGCTTTATATTATGTTGACTATATTTTATTATGCTGTGTCCAATATATTTGTTATCAGTAGCTGTAGATATGTATTATTTTATTTATTTAATACAAATGTAGAAAATGGTAAAGGTAGAAATGACATACATATATAGAGGGTAAATGAATATCTGTAAAACAAATTTATTTACGTATTTATTTAAAATATTTAGAACTGAAATACCTCTTCAATCGATTTTTTCCCAGCATAAACTCTACAACCTTTCTCTCGGCTTTCTTCCTCACTCTTATTTCCGCATTTATTTCCTCTCTTTTGTGATTGGTATCCAGGCACGGATGAGAAGGCAATCATTAACGTGGTTGGACATCGATCTAATGTTCAACGTCAGCAGATTAAGAAGATGTTCAAGACCATGATTGGAAAGGTGGGTGGTTGGAAAGGGGGGGTTGAATGTAATTGTTAGTTATAATATAGACAATTATTGTGAAAATGGTTTAGTGGTTTAGACGCTGGTTTGCTGTGCCGAGGGTGTGGTGTCGGATCAGGAGCTTATTTCACGTTTAAAATCTTATATAAGATTATAAGTTTCTAGTACTTGATTCGTATGGCTTATGCTAAACTTTAAAGATTTTCACCTATAATCTCAAGATTTTTTCATATAATCTTATATTTTTATTTCATGTCGATAAATTATGAGAAACTTATGATAAGATTATAAGTCTGAAAGTTACAACCTTATGATTTTCAAAAAATATATTTGTGAATGCTAATGATAGTTTGCAGTATGTATTTTCAAGTTTACTTGAAGGGTATGTTAGTGAAGTGTGTCATTGTATCATATACATATAAATATTTCAAAGATGTAATAAAAAAACGTATAAATAAGCGAATACAAGCATTTATTTGTATTGTATTTATTTATTGAATATTTTCATGAAAAGCAACACAAACTTGTTTAAGTATATACAACAATATTAAAATGCTTCGCAATAAAATGAAACTTATGATAAACGGGAAAGTTTGAAATTATCACCATATAATATACAACAAAATTGTAAAAACGTTATAAACAAGGAACAAAGGCTAATTTTTGATTTATTGATTAACTTGTCGGACGGTGTTTTTAACTGCATACACGCGAATTTTGGGGTCCGTGACATCTTGGAAATTCTCTCCGTCATTTTCGTCGACGGGGAAATTGAAGTGGCGACACGTGTTATGGAGCGAGCACCACAGTTGGCACTTTCTCCAGGGAATATCTAGCGGGGCGACGCAGAACATGAAAATGTTGTTTCAATATCCCTATTGTCTGTTCAACTTTTTGTCGGGCTGCGAGAAGTCGTTGTTGAAATCGTTGTTGGCGGGCATCAAGGTTGTTGCGAGTGCGAGCATCATATGGCGTCAAGATGTACCAGCGACACGGATAACCACTATCTCCAAGAAGTGGGAGGTTTCATTGTCTGACTAATTCCGTCACTTCCGATTCTTGCCCGACCCTTGCACCGTGAACGCTTCCAACGTTGCTGACGTCTACGTGAATGATTTTAAAATTCGCACCACAAACGATCTGTGTATTTAAAGAATGAAAATGTTTTCTGTTTACATAAGTATTTTCGAAAGGGTCATTCGCAGGAGCAACAATGGGAATGTGTGTGCCATTAACAACTCCAAGATTTTTTCTAGATGGTAATTCGTTTGAAAATAGCCAAAAAATGCTTGACGGTATTTTCCCACGGCAACCATGCGCTAACAACGTCAGGAGAAGCTATTGCATTCACTACATCCCACACTGGTCGAGGAGCATTTTGCAATCCCACGAAGATTCCATATGTAGTTTCCAGTACCAAGTCACTGCAATGTAATAAGAACTCGAAGATGTTTGGCAATGTTTTTACCTCTGTTGGTGTGAGCTGTCGTTCAAGGAATGGAATCAATTCACGAATAAGAGTCGAGGCATTTTGCTTTGTAAATCGAAATTCTTCAAAAAAATATAGCGTCAGACATTGCGATGAACGGATTGTTAGAAATTTATTGCCATTATGATCATATTCTTCTATAGAGCTAAATATAGAAAAAACAAGTTCATGACTAACCAAAAAATGTTTAAATAGTTCTTAAGACACAAATAAGTATAGAAATGTAGGTTGACTAATTTATCTCTTGCAAAATCGATTTTTTCTTGTAAGGATGCTGTTTAATTAAATTAAATCTATTTATTCAAAATTAAAAATACATAAATATTTATAAATATTCGGTAGATATGGTTGCGAGTCAATTTACTGATTCTCAAATTATTCTTTTAATTGAACTAGTTTAGGAAAGATTTAACATTCTCTATGGAAAATTCAACTCTCTAGTGTCAAAAGCTAACAAGACGGATGCTTGGGCTAACATGGCCAACATTACCAACTCAATCCAAGACTGACTATTCTCAATAAAAACTTAGAAAAAATGGGATAATCTTACGCAACAACTGCCTGCATACATCAGATCCAAGAATGAGCACTCCAACAAGACTGGGAATACTCCATTTGGAGAATTACTGGGACGTTGTGGGAGGTGGAAGCTGATGGAGGTGAAAAACTGTACTTGTAATGTTTCTACAGACATGCCGCTGTCTGCCGCCTGTTCTTCAGAAAGTGCTTCATACCCTAACCTTTCCTCCTCCTCGACATGTCACTCCAAATCTCGGTTTCGTCAAAAAGCCTGCAGGCATGACACCCTACGAAAGTGGTTGATTTAACCCCAAAATGGTCCCATTTCTCAGCCAAGGAGCAACCTTTCTCAGCTTCTATCATGTGAAACGTTAAATAACAATGAGTGACATGTTTTGCGAAAACGTTATATGCAGTCCAAAATTGAGGCTCAAGATGCCAAAAAAGAATATTACAGAGCTAAAAAGCCAAACTTTTTGATTAAATCCACTTATTGAGGTATACAATTATAGAACTCTATGTTTTTGTATCAAGTTTAAATTCTAATTTTTATAACATTTTGTTATAAGATAAAAATTGCCTAAAAATAATAACATTTATGTTTGTATTAAGATTTTTCTTATAAACTTATGTTTCAACGTGAAATAGGCCATAAGGATGAGATTATAAGATAAGATTTTTAACGTAAAATAGGCCATAAGGATGAGATTATAAGATAAGATTTTTAACGTAAAATAGGCCATAAGGATAAGATTATAAGATAAGATTTTTAACGTGAAATAGCCTCCAGGTTGAAGTCCACTCTTGAACTCCTTCGGGTTCGTGTTGCATGTACCCATTATTCTGTATTTAATATTAATATCAGGGTTATGCTTGTGATATTATTATAACTAATTTCTACTATGTATTTAATGATTATCTTATAGTCGTTATTAATTGAAAAGTATTATTTACATTTCTTTAATTTTGGCAACTCCCTCGGATTACATACGTATGACTCGGTCACACTATTGACTCAGTGAGGAGGCTACGTGATTGATTACTGTAGCCACATCTTTGCAGGGTGAACCTCACAGCAATGGTGATTAATAAGTTCTCTACATACCATTGTTGTGTACCTACTTGCGTAGCTAGCTCAATCAATACATACCAGAACAATTAACTATTTATATGGACGTGGCATAATTCTCAGCATCTCAGTTTGGTCTTCCAAGAATTTCTGCACGCCAAATATGAGGGCTTATGTGTTAGAGTATGCGAATTGTGTACGTATTCTGTAAACTAAGTAACTGCTTATGCTATTAAATTCAACACATATTATATAGATAATGACGCAAACATACTTTAATGCGTACTTGATTTGATGTTTTATTTCGTAAAAGGGTTTACTAATTATAGTGACTAAGCAAAATATATTTTCAAATCGAATGTCAAATCAATATATTTTTTCATATATAGGTAGTGTATCGATTATCGATTTGTTCGTATAGTTTTCATTTATAGAAGATTTTCAGATATTATTAATATGTATGTGTAAATTTCGCTTTTCCAATATCTGTACTTAAAACACGTCCACAGGATCTGATAGACGAACTGAAATCCGAGCTGAGCGGTGATTTCAGAACCCTGATGCTGGCTCTCTTCTACGACTCCACTTATTACGATGCCTACTCTCTACGTGAAGCCATGAAGGGCGCAGGTACTCATGAGGGCGTGCTCACGGAAATCCTGACGACCAGGACCAATGCTGAGATCGAGGAGATTAAGAAGGCTTATAAGCTTCGTGAGTGTTTTCTCTGAAATACACCCTGGTGTAATCCCTTGTTTATAACCTTTCACGATTTCATGAACCCTTCTTTTAAATCACATTCTGAAAAGATATAAACTTGCAATTCAACTTTACCGGGTGTATTAATTTATTATTATTTATCAAAATCAAATCGTAAAAACTGAAATAAAATATTAACTTACGAATTATTGAACAAACAATGAGTTTTCTATTAATTGTGAGGCGACCCAGATTAATACGATATATTAAAATATAATTTACGATTTGATAAGTTATAATAAGGTATATTACGATATAAAAAGGTATAATACAATAATTATTGTCTTATATCCATTTAAAATATATATTATATCCAGTATTTGTTACGATTATATTCTGCCTAACTTTAGAACAATTTGGCAAACTAACAAATCTCCTAGTTAACCATATTAAATATTTTATAGCTTAATATTAACCAGAGCTTGTTCATGGAACTGAAATCTGATTCAACACCTCTAATTATCCTGATATAATACCCAATTTGCTTGGCTAACAATTGACGTGGTGGTGGTGGTAGTGGTGGTGGTACATTGTGCTTTGTGTTTGTGCTCCCCATCCTTGGATAACATCACCCTCTCAGCTATGTTCGATTCTGAATCTGCAGACTTCCAGCGGGACCTGGAGAAGGACATGGTGAAGGAGACCAGTGGTTGGTACAAGCGGGTCTTGGTCTCCTGTGTCCAGGCCAACAGAAATGAGTTGACCGCGGAGCAGTTGAACCTCCTCAAGACTCAAGGAGTCGCTGCTATAATCGACCGAGGTTTGGCTCAGCGGGAGGCCAATGAGTTGCTTATGGCTGGCGAGAAGTGAGTTGGATTTGACAAAGAGACGGAAATTGGATTTAGAAAAAGAGGAAACTTGTTTCAATTATTTATAAACCCTTGATTACAGGAAAGCTGGCACGGATGAAGCATGTTTCATTAGAATCCTGGCCTTGCGTAATGTTTACCAACTTCGAGCCACATTTGAGGAATATCAAAAAGTAAGTTTCATTTTTTGGAACGAAGATTAATTCCCTTATTTATAAAGTTATTGAGTAAAATACAGGTTATATAGTATATTGTTCATGTTAAATATAATTATCTGATTAAACAAAAATATTAATTATTTCCATCAATGCATCGCTTTTCTTAACCAAATTTCCATGTAACTGATTGTTTGTAATTGTGACTCCAGCTGGCTAAACGTGATATCATGTCCTCCATCGATCGTGAAATGTCCGGAGATTTGAGGAAAGCGCTCAAAACTTTGGGTGAGTTTAAAATCTTAACTTAACTAGTATAATTTATATAGAATCGTCAATATATTTACATTTTAGACTTTAACTAAAGTCTAAGTGTAATTTGTACTTAGTTGTTTAATATATTATATGTTTTTGTTTCATTCAGCTTTGAGTGTGATCAACCGACCTATGTATTTTGCTACATGTCTACAAAAAGCCATGAAGGGACTTGGAACCAACGACAGTGCTCTTATTCGTATAATTGTTAGTCGATCTGAGGTAAACTAAAAAAATGTATCTATTATACATAAATAAATTATTAATTATACAATTTATTTATTTATTTATTACGTATTTAAAATTTTGTATGTGTAAACTATTATATTACTCATTAAATTTGAAGTAGTATAAGTCAAACTACTTTGACTATTTTAAATACTAGTGTCTAATTTAAAGCAAATAATTAGGGACTATAATTGGATCGATCGTCTTCTATTACAGATTGATTTGGAAAACATCAAGGATGAGTTTAGGAAGAAGACGAACAAAACACTGTTGAGCTGGGTGAAGGATGATACTTCTGGTGATTACTTTGAATTGTTATCCAATCTCTTGGGCAACAGTTAGGGGTAATAATAACATTGTTATACCTTCGGAACACTTTTTCTTCATTTCTTCTGAATAATCTGAGGGCATTGTCATATTATTTGATATTTATTAACCCTGGGACACTGCTAAATTTCTTATTAGTTATTACTTACCCACTTTAAATCAAGTTAATACTTTTTGTCGCTTACTCCATTTTATATTTATACTATATTAATATTTTTTTGTATTAACCGAAAACTTATTCCATAAATAAATATAATTTTGTTTTATTCTTTATAATTTATGTCAATTCGGATTTTCTTAATTTCTATCGGTTGTTTTCTTTACGGGATTTTATTTTGAAGAAGATCTAGTGAAACGTGAAATATAGAATTTTTAAAAATCATTAACTTTTTTATGTATAGGGTGGTCCGTAATTAAGTTCGTTTTTGAAAATCCACATAAAGATATTTTTTTGGAGATCCATTAAAGTATATTTACATGAAATTTATACATGTTCGCATGTACAGGTACAAACAGTTACAAATAATGTCCTTTGTCAATAATGCGTTGGAAATCGATTCGCATCTCACTGAATTCTTTCGACATCACTTGGGCGGTAAATGTTGGTAGATTCTTTCGTAAGAAATTCTCGAGATCTTCTCGGCTATTGAAGTCAGGTTGTCCATCGTTTTGATTTCTTAGTGCCTCTAACCGAGGAAACACAAACCGGTCACACATATTCGAGTCAGGAGAATAGGGTGCTTGTTTGATTATTTAATTTTTATATGGGTTTTCAAAAACGAACTTAATTACGGACCACCCTATATTTTGCTCTATATTTAAATCTACGGTAGTAGGTTGTTAGTTCAATGTTTAAGAACTTGAGGGCAACCTACGCACTGTAGGTATTATAAGATAAGCACAAACTAGGCAATTTTGACATAGTCGTCATAAAAAAACTAACTGGTGTCGACATAATTTTATATGCGCAACTCCATTTGTATTTCACGATGATATCTTTTTATAGATCTTTAGTTATATACTGTCAAAAATCGTCATTTTTCGTAATTCTTCTTCTTCAGACCCAATAACTACACCTAAACTTCAACCGATTTTGATAAATTTTTTAAAATACATTAGAAATGGGCTGAATTTGAATAAAATGTAAATTTATTTACCTTTTGATTTATAATTAGTCATAAAACGATCATTTTAAAGCATTTTTTAACATTACAAACGTACTCATTGAAAACTATAGCACCAATATACAGACTACAGATTCCAGGTTTACATTAAAAAGAAATGATTTACATGGATTGTTTAATTTTCAATTTCGTTACTCATACCATTACTTAGATATAACAGTTTAATTATTCAAAAATTGGAAGCACTTTTTACGCACGGTGACCTATTTTATCAAATAATATAGATATATTTGGAGAGAAACTATATAATGGTCCAAAGTGCACAGTTATAAGAACATGTTTGCCAGTTAATGTTCAATGTCATCAAAATCGATCGATTTCCTATATGCGCAAGCCACGACAGTTTGGAATGATATTCGCGACAGGGGTTGACAAGGTGTCTTAGCGATTCGCATAATAGGAATTTAATAGCAGATATTAAGTAGCATAATTTTAAGATAGATTTTCGATTTTATGAGTCCCTCTTTATTATTATGTACACCAAGTGCATCCGATATATTTACTGAACAGTATTCAGTATTTATCGACATATCACTACGCGGGGGCAGTAGCTGGCGCTCTGAAACAAGGTGTTTTGTAGTTATTTTTTTATACTTTTGTAGGAGATTTTTGACAATTTTATAGTTTTATTTTATACTTATATACTACACTGAACACTTCTGGAGTTTTTATTGTACTATTTTAGATTTTTGTACTATACTTGTTTCGGAGTTTTTATAATACCTATAATATAAAAAGATTATGCGAAGCACAACTTTTAATTTTTGATTATTTCAAATTGTGTGAAACGCAATTATGCGAGACACAATTATGCGAAACGCTATTATGCGAAACACAATTATGCGAAACGCTATTATGCGAAACACAATTATGCGAAACGCTATTATGCAAAACGCTATTATGCGAGACACAATTATGCGAAACGCTATTATGCGAGACACAATTATGCGAAACGCTATTATACGAGACACAATTATGCGAAACGCTATTATACGAGACGTTGACAGATAGAATTTGTGGCTAGATACTGCTGCATATTAGGTTATTAGCTCAATGTTAATTAATAACGAATGCAGTAAAAAAATTGTGATATTATTCTTAAAGGTAAAAAGTGTGTTAGTTCATTCCACAAAAGAATTGTTGTACTACCGGTAACATAATGTTAGCTCTGAAACGAAATTGTATTTAAAATTATTTTGAGATAACCACGTTTTTAACGATAAATACTAATGAAAAACATGACTTCAAATTGTGTGTCGAATTTTATGAGTCAAGTTGTGACAAATGGCGGAACATCCCTGGTTCATATTGTTCAAAATATGTGAACAAAATCCATCGAAATTGCTAAATAAACTACATATATTAATCCATATCGCCAGTTTTTGAATGGGGAGAAACTGTGAGCGACGTATAAGCTTTATTATCGCAAAAGATTTATTATCGATGACAAAATATTTATTTTGGAATACAGCAAATAACCAAAGATATTCAAATAAAGGGTGGTTAAGAATTCCTGATAGGTACCAAAATATAGATAATATAGCTAGCTACCTAGCTACCTACATGATACAAAGTGCATTTCTTTAAATATCTACTTAGCAATCGAGAGTTATATTTTGGTATCAGGAATTCTAAATCACGCTGTATTGTTTCAATGTCACTCGTGAAATAACAATATGTGCAGTAACCCAGGTTACAGTATGTAACATTGTTTAGCCCGTTTTCCGATTCCCGTTTACTTTTCAGACTTAATAAAGAATAAAAGAACAATGTCAATTTGAGTCAAGGCCCTCAAAAAAATATCTTAGGTATCATCTTCATCTCAATTTATGCAGACATATAATTTAGCTAATTGAACAGAAAATTAATCCTCTTTAAGTAGAAGTAATTTCTTCATCAACGCAGATAAAAAATAACATATTTTAGCAACTACCGCCTTATTAAGCTATAACTTGGTCGTATCATTTTGTTGAAGCCATTATATAGTAGCATAAGAATTAAAAAACTTTTTACACATTTTAAATGTGTATATCGAAGAATATGTACCCGTGTGTGTGTGTATACGTAGTAAGAATATATCACGCAAAGTTCACGGTCGGTGTATATGTATCACGTAGTCCTATAATCAAATAGATTCAATGAGGGTGCAATAAATATAATCGTTTCAATCAATAAATTCAAAAAAATAAAATACGATTTTGCATAACAATTTCGTGTAGAGATATGTATAAATATAATATAGATGTATATATTGGTCGTAAAAGGATAAATAACAGAAACCTGTTGGGTATATCTATCCAAAATGTTTGACTGATCAAGATATTCAATTTTTTTATTGTATAATATGTATATATAAAACATTTTTTTACAAATATATATAAAAAACTTAAAGGAAATATGTGACAAGAAACATACATTTGTCTAACTACAATATTATGTCCGAGTTTTCACTATAACAATTTTCTTCCTTAACGTCCTTCACGCATATATGTAGAGAACAACTGCAGATAGTCCTAAATATTTCATACAGTAAATAAAATATTGGTAATCTAAATTTCGGTTCTGCTGTTGTTAAGGGTATTAATACAGGATATATAATAACCATTGTGTATATATAATAATATACTCTAAATACGGTAGATATAAAGACGCATAAAATTAGCCTTATTCTGCAACTTCAAGGTTTGAAAAAATAATCGTATTCATTTTCTGAAAACGAAATAGGAGATTTAATTTTGTCAAGAATTAGCTTTTCTTTTGGCTGACTTCTGAATACAACAGGTCTACCTGTATGCCTTTTGACGGGGGTGTCAAATTTAGCAATAACTGTCGCTTTCTTCTTTTGTAGACGAAAGGCTTCTTGTTTTAACACATTTGTTCTTGCATTAATCCGCTTGTGCTTACTTAATGCAATTTTAGCCAGAATGAAAGTGTCGCGGGGTATACTTGTAACTCTAAGGAAAGTCGAATCCACAAGAATTTCAATATTTTTGAGTAAATCTCGCAAATCTTCGAGCGAGGTTTTCACGGGTTCTATAAAACATCGTTTGGATATCTTTTTAAGAAGACCGTGGAATGAAGTGACGGCTTCTGTTACGGTTGATCTTGTTGCCTTTCCAAAATTGAATAGATTTTCAAATTTTTCGGTGTTCAACATTTTTTCTAAATTTTGTTCTGTCTTCTCTAAATTAGAAATGCGTTTTTCTGCCTCGTCCAATTTTTGCAAATGTATCAGTTTTATTTTATTCAAACGCTTAAGTTCCTTTTTAATCGAATTCATCCCAGAATTGTATGCTGCCGGAGTCATCAATGCTAGATCCTCTTCAACACAATATTCAATAAGAGCCAAGTTGTCACCTTCAAATGACAAAAGCGTTTTAGCAAATTTTTCTGGTGAAAAATCGGTTCGTTCTTCTATTTCTTCTGGGTGAACATTTTTAGATAATTCAGCAATTCGATCATCTGAATATGTGAATTCATCGGAGAGGGATTTTGTTAACATTAATTGTAGTTCGGAACCACGAGGCGGTTTATGATAATCGACTTTCAGATTGTTTTCTAACCTAATTGACGCTACAGTAAGCGAAATTCTAGACCTATTTGTGTTCAGTATATCTGTAGTTTCTGCGTCGACCTCCAACCCCAACTGTGAATTGAAAAAGTTGAACTTTTCCGCATAGCATTTATCATAGAATGTCTTAATATTTAGCAGGGATTCAAAGGTTTCCTCAAGATCAATGCATTTGAGGTTTAGCTGGGTGGTTTTGTGAATAATATTTCTAAGACACATTTGGACGATTTTCCGTTCACAATCAGCCTTAGAAGACATTGAAATTGCGTCAAGAGTCGCTTTGCAATCATCTTCAAGTATGCTGCAATTTTCTAACTTATCCCGATCCATTTGCTCTGTTAAGCATTCGATTCTTGCCACTTCATTGTCCAAGGCTTGATTAAGATTTATAAATTCTTTCTGTTGGTTTAATTTATTCATAGTTTCAAGACATTTAATTCTTTCTTGCCAAATGGAAGAGCATAAATCCATTGAACGATTTCTACTCACTTTGTTTTTCTCTTCTTTGATCGGAATCAGAGGCAATGAAAGGGGAGCCAGGTGAGTGTTGCCCATTGATCCTCGAATACCATAACTCCGATATTTGGAATGATAATTTATATTTTTTCGTTGTTTGTTGTATTCCAACCTTTTAAAAGACACGTGTTTTTCTAAAAAGTCACGTTGTTCGTCAAAATTGGTTTTACGAATAAATGTAAAGGGATTAGCTCTATCATTGTAATTGCCCTTGACAATCAACATTCTTGAATTTCCTAGTTTTTGCTGTTTTTTGTAATTTGTGATATTCTTTTGTGGATTATCTAAAATAGAAATTTCAAATTTTTCTTGATTTGGCCACTTTGGACGTATAATTGAGTCATGTTTATTTTCTTCAGTAGACTCTTCCACTGACTCTGATTTGGATACAGAATTGAATGACTGGCCTTTATTTTTTCCATTTTTAGGAATAATTTTACAATATACACCTTTTTTCATGTTTTTAAATATAAAAATTAGATATAGAAACCATCGATATGAGATTAATACTAATATCTATGATTTCAACATTATAGCCATATATATAGATACGATATCTGAGCAACAATGGAAATATAGAACGAATGGTTAATAGATATAATAGATGAAATGCCTATCCTATAAAATGTTATAAAATTCTAAATCATGATATTGATTTTTTCTGTGTTTTAATTTCAAAACTATTTCAAATCGGGTTTTATTTTAAGGATTTCGGTGTTATATTTGCATTCAATATTATATTCGCAAAAAAGTACAATAAATATTTTCAACAAACTGAAACAATTAACACGAGAGTTCGGATAAACAGTTTTTCAGATTTCAGTTATTCTGTTTAACTTGTATGTTTATAGTATATGTTGCTGATCGGCACTGAAGAATTTTTGATATTTATGTTGATAGTATTTTGAGGATATCCGAGCTGATCTTGGTCCTGTTTCGCTTGCATCTGTTGCATCGCTAAGTTGCAATTACGGCTTTCCATCCAAACTTACCGAACAATGCTCCATATCAACGCTTCGAGGTTCCGTGAGTTCCATTATGCTTTGCTCATCAACATTTGCATAGTAATAACGAGAGGTGCATGTTGCACGCAATCTGTGATTAATTTGAGGTAATCAGCTTTTGAGCTTATAGTTTCCAAAAAATTAGCGAGGGTATTCATTCCAGTGGTTGAATTGTATACCACATATTATAGATGAGGTATTTTTCATTGGCATTCGGAGAATTATGCTCACCTTTTCATCCCGAAAGAAATAAAAGTTCATTTGACTCTGATTGACTACTGTATCCCTGACGTAATAGACACAAGCGCTGGTTGGGCCCGGATAGCGCTATCCATCTTGTCTTTTCAATTCATGAAGCAAGTCTTTCGAAATTTTTTAATACCTTCCGTTCTTTATAGTCCGGCAGTACAGCTCTTAGCCTAAAATTCCTGGATATAGTTTTTTTCTCTGTTGTTTATTGTTGTATAGGACCACTGTAATGATATTCAGGGTGATGTAAAATTTTCACCCTTGGGCCAAATAAAATATTCACTTTTGAAGTTGAGCACCCTCTACTAACATTTTCGGGCTTCACTGAATATATAATTTATAATATAAATATCAATATTTTTATCAATAAATATCAGCTCAACTATTTAATATTTAATAATTCAACAATAAATAGAAGAGGAGTTGGCTTGCATTTGGTGCAACAGAAATATGTTTTTGCATGAGGCATAATACAACTGTTGTATTCAAGTTCAAACTTTTTGTTTCGACACATTCCTACTACATTTAATGTACTACGTATAACACACTTTTACAATACGCTTATTTATATTGATCATTATATTCGTTGACGTACCTCATTACTATATTTACATAATTTCAGAATTTTTATTACATTTTCTGCTTGGAAGTAGGTAACTATAAAGTGTTACAAATATTATACTTTTTTTGATACATTTTTGTGAACGTGTATTCATACACACATGTGGGTCCCTTCTGGACAGAAAACCCCATATAACACTTTATAAGTATTTGTCGAAAAACTAACCTTTTCTATTGCGTTTCATTTCAGATTAAAAGTTATTATTATTATGTGATTATATTATTTTGGCGATAAAGTTGGCATATAACTAAAAAATGGGTTCCCAGCAAAGAGTCGTAATTATAAAAAAGTCGTCTGTAATTTATTAGTAATTCAAAAGTCGTACTGAAAAATTCTTAATTAAAAAGTCGTAATTAAATAATAGTACTGAAAAATCCTATATTAAACAGTCGTAAAAGTCAGTAGCTATACATACTTTTTTATTCAGCTTTGAATTTCGTATTCGCAATTCACAAGTGATTTCTGTTCACTTACACATTGTTAATGGTTAATTCATCCAACAAGGAAATTTCAGTTCAATTTTACAGTATACGACTATTAATATACGACTTTTCGCTATGGATCCCTAAAAATATCACACGGACTTATATTTATATACAAATATTATATATAATACATATTATTATATTCATTTTTTATTTATTTTATAACTATATAACGTAATCGATAATTTTTAAAACATATATTCTATTAATTTGAAAAAATGTATATTTTGTTGTTACTTAGTCATATATTTCGAATTTTACATCAATTTTACATTAGACTATAACAGACTGTACATTAATATACCGTACCAATATTATTAGATTCTATATAAGGTGTAATATATTATTTGAAGCAATACAGTAATACTATAATGGGATAATTTCTAAAGTTCCTTAACTAAATTGATGTTCGAATCATTTGGAAAAAAATATTGCATAGATTCTTCTCTTTCTTTAATAGAATTCTGCAACTGACTTTCATTTTCAAAGACACTAGTGGTAAGCACAGGAGCCGATCTTTGAACCAGTTTTCGCCCCTTGAATTTATCAACGTTCATGTTAATCTTTTCCTGCACGCGGAATATTTTTAATCCGTGTTTGTACACCTCTCGTTCCTTCTGTTGTATTCGATGCAATTTTCTTTTTTGAGAAGTCTGTTCTAATTTCGCTGAGGCAAATGCGTGCCGTGGAATCTTCTGGATTAATAGAAAGCGGGTATCGATTAAAATTTCTGTTTGCTTCAACATCCAATGAATATCATGGGGCCTTTTGATTGTTTTATCAAAATTGACATCATATATAGGTTTGAAGAGGTCATTAAAAATGGTAAGAGCCTCTTGGATGGTTAAGGACTCTGGCATATGTTTGCCAAAGTTAAAAATAGATTTGTATCGAGAAATTTCTAACTGTTTATCAAATCTGTCGTTTTGCATCTCAAAAGACTTCAACTGGGAATTCTGCCTTAATTTAAATTTATTTAGTCTCTTTTTCTCTTTGGTAAGACTCTGGACGACCTTTTTACTTTCACATATTTCATTTTTTAGTCTACTATCCTTTCTGTCTATTAAAAAATCCATCTCTTGAGCGTGTTCGGCAAGACCTAGGTTTCGGACTTCCATGGCTTGCAAAATATCTATTAATTCCTCTGGTTTATTGAAGGGAATGCTGGGTTCCACTTCAAAATATTCATTGTAAATATTATCCGACGTATGTTTTGAAAAGCCCGTTTCAACATTATCGCTTTTGACATTTAAATTATTCTTTTCACTTTTGATTTTGATTTTAAAGTCTCTTGCAGAAGACAAGAGCCTACTTAATGGGAATCTGTCTAATCCGAGTAAGGGTTTCTCCATATTATCTACAAGATCTAGATTACCAGCCATTGATTGGCATCTTTGTAAAAATTCTTTATAGTCTAGACTTCTTTTAAAACTGTCCTCAAGTTTAATGCATTCTGCATTAATACGTCTTATCTCGAAAGATTTTTTTTCCACTTGGTGTTTCAGTTGGTCGCGCATAGTACTGGCCTCGTTGGACATGATGAAAGCCTTTCTTGTGTGCTGAATGTCGTTGAAAGCAATTTCCATTAGCTTACTTTTAAATAATTCAATACTGCTCTCAGCTTTTGTTAGCCTAATCTCTTCATTTTGAAGAGTGTTACGAAAATTTTCAATTTCCTCTTTTCGACGACAAGCTTGATACGTTTTGATGCATTGCTTACTTTGAGTCTGTATATTATACCCATTCTCAAATGACTGGGACTTAATTACAGGTAAGGAGACCCTTTCGTTAAATTTTGTTTTGAATTTTTCAACAAATTTTGCCATTGTTTCGTCGGCATCGGAATTTTCCGCTTTTGCTTTTTTGATAAATCTTTTTGAAAGCTCGAGCAGTTCATTGGGAGGGGATTTTTCAAAGATTTTAAATGGATTTTCCAATTTAAAGGATATTTCTCTTTTGGATAAAATGCTTCTTTTGGATAAATTTAAGCTACATTTTTGTTTTATTTTAATTGGTTTAATTTCTGACTTTTTTAGTCTAATAATTGGATAAAATAAATTTTCAGATTTTTTATGAAATTCCTCTTTATTTACAACGCTTTCGTGTTTTTGATATAAAGATATCGGAGCTAGTTTGTTGGTAGTCATCTGCTCAGTAGAGTTTTTTTTCTTTCTAAAGGGTGACTAAAAATATAATAATCTATTGAATTGGTGAAATAATCTGCAGAATGAAAAATCCATAAAATGTAATCAAGAATATAACATTTAATTTAAATTGTGTAGATTTTAATAATTTGATTGATTATCTCAGTCATATTATCAGCATCGATTTCTTTAATTGTTGATATTTAGATAATAATTAATGTGTAGATTCGTCAATGAACGTACTATAGGATATTTCTGATTTCACAAAACATGATTTATATTAGTTTGCGATATTTTTTGCTGGAGTGCGTACAGCCAATGGTGACGCCGCACGCTCTACTCAATGGCAGCAATGAGACAGTTGTACTTCAATTATTTAATACAGTTATACCCAAAATTATTTAGTGTATCCCGTCCAGAAAGTAATGTATCCAGGCTAGAAAGTAGTGTATCCAGGCTGTGAGTTTCATGAGATTAAATTTCACTTATATAATCATTAAACCATTGATTAACATATAGAATTGTTAAATTTCTGTATTTGTTAGAAATGGTCACACTAGGTATAAGGATTTTTGTTCACCTTAATTTCATCCGTACTACAGTTTTGCCTGCGTTTTGAAAAAGAGACATGTATTGGGACCCGTTTGCTCCGTAGAAATATCAAAATAATTATTCAGCATATTTTACTTTTATGCATATTAATAGATTTATGTTTTACCCTTACCAATTAGATCGATTGCAACTGAATTAAAATGTAGGAAAAATATTTAAGAAAAAAAATCATTGATTGAAATATGTCAATATACAATAGCTTCAAAAACTTATTAAACTATTCTATCGATTAAGATATTTTTTCTATACCTATTAATGTTTATTTTAAAATGTTTCCAATTTGTAATCTTTTGCGTTCCCGAATTTTCGCTAAAACAAATTCAGTCCGATTGATCTCATATAGCCATGAACATTTTGATTTCACGTTTACTTCATCGAAGGAGGTTTACGGACAACGGTCAACAGTAGAGTTGAAAAAAACTCTTAAACACTTAAAATCTCTATTGTTTACTCTGGGGCATCAAAGTTTGGGCCGCAGACCAATTGAAAAAGCCCTTGGCACAGTCTACAATGAATGGATTTTAATGAGATGGGCAATGGGCGCTGGTGGTAGGGTTGTTTGCAGCGAGAAACCTTGTGATTCAATCAATAAAATTGTAGAAAATTGTGCCACAAATTTTGACACCATGCTGGTTTGTTATCCCACACATGAAGACTTGAAAAATTTATTAAATGTATGCAATAGTGATTTGACGGATTCTTCTCACACTCGCAACAGCCGTCATACACAGGCGGAAAATAGTGATTTTAGTCGGCAGGCGATTAACATAATGGCCAAATACATGCTCAATGATTCGGAAAGTAAATATGACGAAAATCTGGAATTATTCAAACAGGCTGTTGACACTGTGGCTGACAATAGTCATTCGGGAAAGGGAATGGTATCAGTGAAATTATCTACGCTTGGCAAGCCATATTTTTTATGCGAAATTGCGGAGATTCTCTTGAAATGCAACAATTTACTGAAGAATTACGAAACGAAAACACTCGCTTGTCTGCCAGAAGGGGTTTTAGATCATCAACAACAAAGTTTGAAAAACACCTTTCGTGATATCAATTTAGAATTAGCCAATGAAGACCCAATGAAATGGTTCTTCATTGTCGACTCTAAGAAAAATTATAATATCAACTGGCATAAACTAATGGCCTTCGACAGCACTCTTTCGGATATTTTTAAAACTAGAAAGGCTTCAAAAAGCGGCTATGAAAAACTACTTCTCAATGTTTCTCCGCTTCATGATGTTGCGGATATGCGACGTCTGCTGCTAAGGTTCAGAGATCTGATAGAGCACGCTCAACAAAGGTCGGTTAGCTTAGCTATCGATGCTGAACAACAGTTCGTCCAACCCGCCATTCGACGCATTGTATTAGAAGCCATGAGAAAGTACAACATCCATAACGTTACCATCTATTCCACTTATCAAGCCTACTTGAAAGAATGTCTGCGCGATATTACAATTGATATGACAACAGCTGAACGGAATAAATTTTGTTTCGGAGCACGTCTAGTCCGCGGTGAAAATTGGAAATTTGAGAAGCAATTGGCTAACAGACTGGATAGCAACGAGTGCCCAGTTTACACTTCCTTTGGGGCAACCACGGCCATGTTCGAAACGGTGTTTCAAGCAGTTCTTCAGAACATAAGACGTCGTACTACAGGAGACGTAGTGGCAATGTTGGCCAGTCATAACGAGCAGAGTATACGCTACGCAGTTGGTACTTCCAAGGCAGCTGGCTTACTGCCAAGTGATGGCACCATTCGGTTCGCTCAGTGGCAGGGGGTTTCAGACTACGTGAGCACCCCACTCACCAACGCCGGATACACTGTTTATAAAGCTTTGCCATGTGGTTCTCAGGCGTCCATAGCTCGACATTTAGAGAGAGTGTTAGTTGATAATGAGCGTATCTGGACGGTTATAGACAAGGAATGTTTCCTAATCGGAGAAGAATTAAAACGAAGATAAGATGTCGAATTAAAATTATGTTTCAAGAATAAATAATGTTATTTAATTTTTTCTACGCTCGTAGAATTCTATTATTTATTTTATGATACTTTATTTAATAAAATTGATTTTCTATTTTTTAATTGTTTTGTATACCACTTACAATTTTTTGAATGTCAGGAACTCTAAAATCCAAAATATTTACTTTTGTTTACAAATTTTAGTGACATTTATACGTATAACGAAATAAGATATATGTAGTCATAACAATAACTAAATTGTCGCAGAAAGTCAATAGTTTAAACATTAATATTTCGAAAAATGATGAATTAACTTTTTCTTCAATGAGCAAAGCGCATAAATAGTATTTAAAAATATTCATATCCTGTAAAATATCTTTAAAAAATGTTTTAAATTTATGAAAATAATAATTTTAAGATTGTTTTAAACATCATGTAAACATTCGGTTTTTATAAAGCAATTGCATATAATTCTTTACATTAATTATAGTCCTGACCAGTACCTACTATAATTCTTAATTACATTGAAAAATAAAACAAATTTTAATGTTTACGTATAGCTATATAATTGTCAGCTTTATTTAATTACATAATTACAGTTTATAGATTAAAATAAAATATGAAAGGTTTTATAAACCTGTTATACTTTTACTTTAGAATGAAATTAAATAAAGATTCTAATCTGACTCCCATATACATACTACAATAATATAAAAAAGCCTTTGACTAAAAACAGATATTTATTCAATTCTGCCTTCAACGGAATGAAGTAAGAAAGCCAAAGCCAAATCGTTTGATGCCGTATTAACATAGTTTTGCCGTAAGCGATGCAATTTAGTTCCATATCGTTAAAATACAATAAGACGCCGTAGAAAACATAGACAGGTTCCGAAGATAAAGTAGGAGTATAACATTAAATAATATAGTAGTAATAGTCTAAATAGTATGAATTGAAAACTCTCAAATTGAAACATGTTCTACCACACAGTCGGTCGCTTGAACAATCGTTGTTCTTGCGAAATAAATAGTATATCACTGAGTAAAATAGTTGTAGTATTCAGTCAGTAGTATGATTATAAATAGCTGGGCCCTTTGCGCTATAGAAACGACAATAACAGGACACTTGTATAACTGACGTAGGAGGCTGAATATCCATAGTCCAAAATAAGGGCTTTCATCAGAAAGTATCTGACGAAGTGTGGAACTGATTTTTACCGAAACTATTGTCAAAGATTGGGTTGCGAATGTGTTTTAAAATATATATTTGATAAGTTAACATGCAATTAAGAATGTTATAATATATCCTAAAGCAATAGTAGGAGGCAAGCTACTTGGTCCAACATGTGATGTCGCCATGTTTCTACCAATGTAAAAATAAATATGATTGGTATGGATGCGTGCGTGCGGGAGGGAATGCTGGCTGTCAAAACAACTTCAAAACACAGAATATATCTCTATCGAAGGGGTTTGAGGAATGATAAAAAGAGGTTAGATATCACAAAAAGCAAAAGTGTAAATATGAACCTATACCAAAGTAAGGAGACGCCATCGGTATTGCTAATAATCGTAATAATATAATATGCAGTACACAATGCTCTTGCTCTTCTGATAGAAGAAGGTTTGGAGATTATTTGAGATTGACTGGCTGGATAAAGTTGAGTTGTTCCTTTTGATGATGATTAAATAGATGAGTAGCTGTAGAGAGGTGATAATTAAAGGGTACTAGTACAAGTTGCTGTATGCATAGAAAAAAGCCCAAAATATGTACGACTATTATTATTATTGATCCATAATAATATTTAAATAATAATAATATATACTTAATTGGTTTTAGAAAAGAAAACAAGTTTAATTGCAAGTTATGGTGTAATACAATGTTGGAACTAAAGCCAAGTAAAGCCGCAGTTTAGCTATTATTATTATTATTATTATATAGCCAGTTAAAAAAATGGAACAATATTTCAAAATAGTTCAAAAATACAAAAAGAAACAAAGACTGTAAATAAGAGAACTCGACTGGTTCAAAGTTCGCGAGGTGTTATTCATAATAAAGTCCACTAACAACAATCGAACAACAACAGGAGGAAATGTGAGGACGCCCTTATACCTGATAAATGTTATATTGAAACGCCTGCAGCGAGTACTTAGAGAGATAGGAGTGGCTTCCTAACAGCACCCAATACTCAGAGATGAGAGAAGAGGAGGGGAGGGGAGGAACGTAGAGATAGAGAATGGTTACTCTAGGATTTGGCTAGTTTCAAGGTTACGAGGGCCTCGTGAGCAAAGTACTTCACGTCAATGTCTGTGTCCGCGGCCAGAGTGTCCAGCGCGGGTTTCACTTGTTGTGTGAGCACTGCGGTCTCGAACTTCACTTGCATATTGGACAGAGCTTGAGCGACCTGCCCAAGAGAGATTGTGCAAATTATTATCACAATAGAAAATTGTAGAAAATGCTAAATTACTCTTTGAGTCACGTAAGTCAATGATAACAAAATAGCAAACGTTTTCTTACTCAGAAGCTTCTATTATTTACTGTGAGATGTAACTACTTTATTGATTTACTGAAGAAACAATTACTAAGTCGCGAAACGTCAGCTATCTTTTATCAATAAAACTGTATCTGCATAGACACTTTTTTTCTCTCCAGGATGTATTTTACCCAAACATATTTATTTCTAAAATTTTGTTAAAACTAAACATCTGAAAAAGCTTTTCCATTTTCATTAATGTTTTACTGTGACGTACCTTAAACCTAACATTGGGAACGGTATCCTTATGAAGAGGAAGAAGGGCGATAAGAAGATACTTGGTGTTCACTTCCGGACTGCATACACGACTCAACTCAATTATACTCTTGATACTAATCATCCGGAATAGATAGTTCTGATCACGTGACAATTGACCAATCTACAAGATAAATTGGAAATATTTACAGTTAAAGTAAAATACTACTAACAAGAATCAGTGAGTAGCATTGCACAAATATAATATTTACTTAAAATAATATCGAAAAGTTATAAAAGTTTAAATAAAAGGATTTATAAACAAATTTACAAGTTAAAGACAGAAAGATGAAAATAGAAACAAATCATTGGTATCAAAACTAGGCATACATAGGATATAAATCGATATTTTATCTATCAGACACATTTTTTATTTAATGATAAACCTTTGATTTAGACACCACCTACGGCTTTCATATCAAGTTTCATAAAATTAAATAAGGAGAATTTTTCGGGTATAATGCTGCCTATATATATATATATATATATTGATAGAATGAATTTGAACGCGTTGCCAGGTAGGGCTAAAGAGAGAACCCTGGCCCATGACTCACCCTGGGGACGACCTGCTGTAAAGCCCACTCCGAGCCGAACTGAGCAGTTAACTTGACGAGATTGGCTACGGCTGCCTCTCTGATAGCATAGACCGGGTCGATCAACCAGCCCAGACATATCTGAGTAAGCTTTTCGTCGAAAAAGCCCACTCCTTGCTGTGTGGCCAACACCGACATGTATTCTATAGTGACCAATCTCACCCGCCATTTGGAGTCTTCGGCCAGACTTATGAGTGCCGGCATCAGAAGGGAGACCTGTTTAGCGCCGAGAACCTCCATCACACAGCTAAGATTGGAGACTACGTTGAGCCGGACCTGTTTTAGGGGGGGTGCAGAGAGTAGATATGGTGGTCCAACCTTTGTTCTTCTATTTGTACAGCTTTGTTTTTTCTATTTTCAAATATTTAAAAAGCAGTGACTCATAAAATCTATTTCTTCATCCCCAAAAAATTGACATCATTCTCAAAAACAGTGACTTTACTGTAGTTTTCGTGTCAAATGTATATTCTTGTTAATTCATCTGTGGGTGTTTGTGTATCTTACCTTTAGGGTTATTACACCGTAAACCAGATCTTAAAGAATTGGACACAACATGTTCGAACCAATTTGGCCCCTAAGTACAATCCGAGCATGCGAGTACCATTTAGGAATCCTAATAAATGTAGCAGAAGTCTATATTACAGATATAAGGTTAATGTTATTAATACACTGCTTGTTTGTCATGTAATCAAAAAGTTTGATTATTTTTTTATAGAATTCATAATATATTTCATAATCGTAAGATCGCTAAATTAAATTTTTAATTTTATTAGGATGATGATAGTCATGCATAAAATTGACAGAAAGATGATTTGCATAATGATTTCAATATAATATATGGGCAAACTTAGACAACACCAGTCTGCCTATCAACAGATTGCTACATCTAATAGAATATTAAGCTCAGAGACAAAACCTATCATGTACTTACAATCACGATTTTCTTATTCTTATAATCTAATCTAATTGGAGGAACTTTTTCAGTCACATGCACGAAGAAAGGCCATAGTGAGATGGAAGGAAAACGAAAAAACTATTCTTCCTAGAGATCTGTCTAATGGGGAATTTGAGTGATATTTCCAACCATCTCCAGAGCTGAGGCAATATTATATGGAAAGATGATCAACTCTATATGAATAGGGAGTTAGGTGTATGCTTAGGTAGATATATATATTGGCTATTTGGTAGTAGTAAGAGCTTATCCTTCATGAGGCACTGTGAATCATAAGCTGGATCACTGCTTTCTAGAATTGCCTTTCTAATCAACTTCTTATACAAAGAAAAGTGCATTCATTTAGAATGAGAGAAGATAGTATTATTTAAGTTAAGCATTGACTGTTTGCGAATTCCCTTAGCATTGTAAAAAATAAAATTGCTTGACTATATCATTGTCTATGATACAATAGAAAGTTCAATAGTCTATATTTCATTATTTACAGGTATGGAATTATAAGTTTGATGAAAATGCTGGAAACCAATAGTAAATAAATAGAATTGCAAGGTAGATTACCAAAAAATTGTTTCAACGTTAACCAAAAGATTGATATCTAAACATTGACAAGCATTGACAATTTATTCATATAAAGGTATTCACATTGTAAGATATTCTTAAGCTTTGCCAATATTATTATGATGCCTTTAAAATCCTCATCTGAAATTATTTATCATTTCAACAGTTCAGTACACTATTTGACATAAATAGTATCAGTCGACTAAAAATATGTCACATTAAAAATTACAAAAAGTGTGAATAAAATATCCAACCGAAATGTTAGTTCAGCTGCGCAGTTAGAACAGATATTAAAATGACACCCCCAAAAAAAGTGTTGAAATGTACTGAGGTTTGGGATTATTTGATTGCATTTTGTACAATATGTATTGGATGGTATATTATATACCTAAATAAGTAGGATAAAGATATCAAAGAATCCTCAGTATCCAAAGCAGTATGAAGATAATATAGCAGACTAAAATCCAAGCTATTAGTTATAATATGTTGATGTCTGGGAAATGCCAACTGAAAGCATTTATCAAATGTCACATGTCCAAGTCAAATTGAACAACAAGTAAAAACAAGCAAGTCTGGTCGTGTCTGGAAAATATAGAAGTGGTATATCCCGGTAAAAGAATATTACATTCGTAAATTATTCAAAAATACAATATATTTTGTCTTTCTAAATTAACAAACAAACAAATATTGATCGAAATAATAACAGTAAACCATGAAGCCAGTTTAAAATAAAACAAAAGCCAAAGTCTCACAAAACACTTCCACTATCCAAAACATGTTTTTGCAAAGATTTTATATTTTGATACAGCTGCATTGGTTGTTAAAAAGTAAATTCTGTTAAGTTTCACCGAAGTGTTGAACTATATTATAAATACGATGGGAAACAATTATTCGAATACCTAGTTATAAAAGAAAATAAGTTCTTCGATATATACAGAGCTTTAACATAAATACAGGAAGCAAAAAAAACAAACATTAATTGTGTTTTCAAAATATTTCCCCCTCTTTTGAATGGTTTTCCTAATGGGTTTCTATAAATAAACGATTGGGTCTGTACAAAAAGCTTTTCATAAAAAACACAAGTAGAAAATTAATTTCAGTTTACAAATAATTATCTGCGAGTTCCTTTTCAAAAAGATTTGCGATTGAACAGGTAACAAATAAAAGTATTTCATGTTTTCCAAACTCCTTATTTTACCCAATGACTTTCTGCAATTTTCAAGGATATTTTCAAGAATTTTCCAGTAATCTATACTGGTCCTTGTTTTAATCCCAACAATACGAGACCAACCCTATAACATGTCTCACCTCGGGGCAGTCGTCCTTGAGTTGTGCCAAAAAGACGGGCAACAGGTGCTCCTGTGTGTTCTCCTTGCCAACCAGCGGAGAAAGGTACATAAGCGCCGTGGACAGGGCAGTCTTCACCTGGGTGTTAGAGTCGCTGGTGAGCTCCTTCAACACCGGGAGGAGCTGCTTCATGGCGATAGTCTCCCGACAGTCCTCGGGCAGAGCTTTGGCGAACGCCTTGAACCTCGCGGCCACGGAGGCTCGAACCTCAGACTCGGGGTCTTTCAGCAGGGCAATAAAGATGTCCTTGAATCGTGGATAAAGAAAGGAGTGTAAAATTTAAATGCACACATAGATATCGAAAACGACTCGTCCAATTAATCTAAAATTTAAGGCCAGTGAACCAATTTTTTTGGCGATCTTATGAGATAAATTGACGTCATCAAAGACCCAAAAATCAATAACCAATGAAACATTTACATATATTGTTATCTTAGTATTGTATGTATAAGTCCATATGCCGATTTTTAGTTTCATAGTGCAGTTCATTATGTTCTTTTTGTGAATTCAAGAATACCATCACTGATGACGTCATCAATATCCATAAAAATCGAAAGACAATATAAAATGTTGCATTTTTTCTCAAATGTATCTTATTTGGATTAAATATAA